>BRDA01055854.1:19345-37112 GCA_036984385.1 Crenuchus spilurus | reverse complement strand
TGAGAATGGTGTTTTATAATGGTTGTCTTTCAATAAATGGCATTCTGGTTTCTTAAACTATACCTCTGGACCTTCTCAGACACTCCCCACTGTTGTTGTAATCTCCCCCCACAAACCATCATTTCAGAACGTTCTGTTGTGAAATATGCCATTCTAGAGAAACTTTCTAAATCAAATGTGTTCACAGTTGCAGTGACAGGAACCAGACATTGATTAATGCTTTTAAAAAACGTACACAACAACATAACAGGAAATGGTTAAAAATACACGATCTTATGATTTACACATTATTTTAGAATAGAGTATATATTTGTAACATACATTGCAATGCCAAATAATACCCAAAAACATTTTAAACATTACATGCACTCATTGGCCACTTCATTAGGAACACATACCTTGTATCTACATTCATTATCCATTGTATCAGCTCCACTGAGCATACAGGTGCACTTTGTAGTTCTACAATTACAGACTGTAGTCCATCTGTTTCTCTGTAGACTTTTAGCCTCTTTCATCCTGTTCTTCAATGATCAGGGCCCCCACAAGACCATCGTAGAGCTGATATTATTTGGGTGGTGGCTCATTCTCAGTAATGAGTGGTGGTGGTGGTGTGTTAGTGTGTGTTGTGCTGGTTCTTCATCCTGTGACCACCAGTGAAGGACTAGATGACCAACACAAACTGTGCAGCAATTTTTTTATCAGCTCTTCTGTGTCTGATCTACTCATACCAGTGCAACACACGCTAACACACTACCACCACATCAGTGTCACTGCAGTGCTGACAGTGATCCACCACCCAATTAATACCTGCTCTTAATACAGGATGAAAGGAGGTTAATAAAGTATACAGAGAAACAGATAAACTACAGTCTGTAATTGTAGAACTACAAAGTGCACCTGTATGCTCAGTTGAGCTGATAAAATGAGGGTAGATACAAGGTTTAAGTGAGTGCATAGAATGAAGATATGTGTAGATTACTAGGAGTTGTGGAAAGCACATCAAGGCCACTGGTTCCTTTCACCATCAGGGTAAAATCAGAATGGGGAAGTTTCTCTAGAATGACTTTGATTACATCTTAACAATTGAATTATGCCAAAACTGTGAAAACTTTATAAAATACCTCGTTAATGAGTTTTGAAACCTAGGATATACCAAAGGCATAGTCTGTCTTTAAGATCAGTCGTAGGCATATGTAATTCAGTTTTTCATTGTTCTTCACAGCTCATTCAAATGTAGCATCTGGCCTGTGTTTTGGAAGTATCTGACCAGGAGCAAACCAAGAAACTAACATTGTAATATTCTAACTGCATGCATAAAGATTTAATCAGACTCCCAGTTGTTTATATGCAAGACACTGCAAAATAAAACAAACCATTTCCATATAAATGGCTAATCATAGTGTCAGTTATACTGCTTTCGCTGGGAGATGCAAAGACTTTCATTGATTTGCAGACAGGATGTTAAGCTAAATGGCTGGAGGTGCTGTGAAAACCTGTTGTTGTAGATGCATCACAGCAGGAGAGAAAGAACATGGGTTCAGTTCACTGAGGCAGGCAAAATCACATTCATATCACAAGCAGATTGCTTGCGTTTGGGTCTATGTCAAAGCCTTAACCATGGAGAATGGAGGTACAGCTTTGGGCTCAATAGCATGCTTTCACATTTTGCAAAGTTTTCACAACAATCTTAGGCAGTAACTTTAATCCACAATGAAAAAACCCAAAACCTAAAGCATCTTCACCATCATAATTACTGTGCTTGTTACTGCTCCTTTTCCTTTATATTCTGGGTCATTTTCTGACTGCTTTGGGGGGATTCTGTAATTTTCTCTTTTAAACTTCTTGATCTCTTTCTTGATGTGCCAGAAGAGGAAGAGCTGTGCTCTGTTGTGGATGAAGGATGCTGCCCGGAGCTGGACTGGCCTAATTGGATGGGTCCGCTTCTGTCCATCTGAGCCGGAGGCTGTTTTTGAAGAGAGATGTGATGGCACAGTGAAGGCTCTGTCCGAGAGCGTCCAAGCTGACTTTGGCTTGACCTAGAGGATGCTGTGCGTCTGGTTAAGAGCTTTTCAGGAAGTTTGGGAACTGCATTTGTAGCTCTGTTCTTCCCCAAATGCTTTGCATTTTGATCATTTTGAGCAGCAGGTGTGGGTGTGGCAGCCCTAGTCAGATGAGGAGTGATGTGGTGTTTGACGGCACGGGCTTTAGCTGAACCACTTGTGGCTTCTTGTGGTGTTTGTGTAGGTTTACGTGAGAGATGGCGTAACTGTGAATAGTAATATACAGTTTAATTACAGTAAGCATATTCTTTCCTCATTTCAAACTAATGCCCACTGTTATCTCTTTTATCACTATTTATGCTTTAAGCATTACAATTGTGTTGGACTATGAAATAAAGAAGGTGCTTCAACAACAGATGAACCCAAATTAAAAAGAACATTGCACATTTAATGACATACAGAACGACTGCTTGTGGGCCAAGAGTTGGTAGTAACTAATTTTTTCTCTTACATGTAGGTGACATTTGACATTTGGCTTTTTTGAGCAAGTTAATTAATAAGATGAGACTTCACTTTATCCTACAGTTGAAACCTACATAAAGGTTTATTCCATCAGATGTCGTCTGTAATAAAGGCTGCTTATGTCAACTTACCACAGGATACATCTTTTTTCCAACACTGTGGTGTGTCATGACACTGTGGTGTCTGTCGGGTACACCACTCAGTGTCACAATGACATGGCTTGCCACATCAGGTTGCCAAATGTAACAACAATAATCATTTTATAAAAGTGCTGCGTATACTATCTGTAGTACTTTATCTTCCTCATTTCAAACGTCCATCATAGTGGACATTTTTATGGGTTTCATAACTTGACTTATGTGTCTTTTCAAAACTCTGGCTTTCTACCGGTTGGTCAAATACATTAAAGGCTTTTTTAGATTCTTTAGATTCCAGAAATGGCTTAAGTGAAAGGTTCTAGAGGAAACATTTAGGTCCAGCTATCTGGATATTTGGAATTACTGTATTGAAAGCTGCTATGAAAGAGATACTTTAGATTTGTTGGATTTCCAGCGCTATGTTGGGGAAGGTTTGGGAGGGGTCTGAGGAGGAAATGTACCCAGAAATTATAAATAATATTGGTAACTGTAAATAGTAAATGTTCATTTTCCAAAATCTTGCAGATTCCATGCTCTTAATTCCAAATGCCCAGTCTACTGGATACGGAATAACTCCGTCCCCATGCAAATTTTGGCATATTTGTTTTGGCTCATAGGTAAAATGTAGCTGTTTGTACAGTTCTGAGCAGCTGAAAAGAAAGGTGTCTGTAGAAAGTTCAAGAATGGAGTGTTCCAGGATGATCTGCTTAATACTGGAACTGACTTTATGTAACATGAGTTGACATTATTACTACAGCTAATTTGACCAAGCAACTTCAATGCTTACAGTTTAACAGTCACTAGATCACTGAACAAACTTATCACTTGAAAGCAACACATTAGCATCTCTATATACAGGAAACACCTACAACAATAATAATACAATAATACAACAACAAGTAACACTTACTGGAATAAGTGTTTACATATATTTGTGTAGGCTGATATCAGATGACATGAAGGGCGTATGGTGTTGTGTAGCCTTGTGTATAAGCGCCACCAATAATATTTTACAAAAACATCTACACATCTCTGCTTCCAACAAAATGTAAACAGTGTTCTAAGTATCAGTGAAGCTTAACCAAGAGCAATGTTCATTTTTGATTAATTTGTGCATGAAAATATCTAAAAAATATATATAACTGCCTGAAGACTGATTTTGCTAAATTTTGCTTTTATTAATTAAATAATTATATTTTATTGTTGCCCATAGTTGTGCATTAATAAGGTAACACTAGTTTAGCCAATTACTGATATATAAAGGAATGCTTACCTTTCTTTTATCTCCTTCAAACTTGGGCTTTGCTTCAGGCTGGTTTCTAAGTTCCTGACATGTATAGGTATGTTCCCTCACTGGTTCGGTATTGCCCAATACTTCTTGAGGGAATGTTTGCTTCTTTACTGAAGAATGAACATCTACAGTGTGCTTTGCAACCTTTAGACCAGCAAGAGTTTTCTGTTCTGGTGGATCAGCTTTGCACTTGATATTCACAGTTTGCCCCTCTGCATTCTCCTTCAGCTGTAGTGCACAACTCTGACCATCCCTTACTTTGACAGCCTGATCAAGGTCCAAATCTTCTTCGATCAACAGCTCTTCAGTATTAGTGATCTGAACAGGAGTATTGCAGTTGTCGTCATGTGCTGTTTCAGCAAGTGGGTCCCTCTGAAAAGCTGCATGGAGAGTAGGTACTTTCCTCTGATGTCTAGGGTAGCTGACATTATTCATCTCAATAGCAGAAGTGAGGTTAGATGTGTAGTTTCTTGAGTGCATTTCAGGCTTTAACTTCAGCAGTGGTACTTCTTTCAGTCTGTCAGAGAACACAATAGACTGTGATTCAGTTCTGGTCTGGACTATTATAACAGGCACAGCTCCTTGACCCCTCTGTATTGACTTTGATAACAGCTCACTTTCTGCTAATTTGGATTTATTAGCATCACTCACTTCACATTGTTTAAGGCCAAACATATAATTTACTACTGAATACGGCACATGTCCTGAATAACATAATGGCAGCTCTTCATCCTTCCTATCTACACACTCTGAGTTTTCCTCACATGCTACATCTTTGCTCTCTGAGCTAGCATCTGTTTCTTGTATTAGCTGTTTATCATCTTTGGAAACCAGTTCAGACAGTTTGTCAGCTTCAATCAGTGAAAGTACATCTGTGTCTTCCGGCACTGAGTGAATAGTTATCCCTGTTGCATGTTCTTCATCATGCTGTTCATGTAATCCAGACTGAAGTTGAGGCTCATCAGTTTCTTTCAGGCCTGACTCACGCTCAACTGAGCTAGCCTTTAATGCTAGCTGCTGGAGCTGAAGTGTTACAGAGGACAAGGAATGTGTGCCAGTGTTACTAGGGTCATCCAAGTGCTCTGAAAGCCCAGAACTTGAAGGTGTCCCATCAATCCGACCTTCAAATCCAGAGTCAATAGTAAGAGAATCACGACATTCAAAGTATTCTTCTGAAGCAGATGAAAAATTGTAATTAGCAGACTTGCCACAAGACCAGTCCACAGCTTTTGTTTCATTGGTGTCAGGCTCTGTATCCTTGTGTCTCTGGATTTCTTCGGCAGCTATTTTCTTGATGGGCTCTGCTGCTTTTTCACAGCTTTTTTTGAATGAGGTAGTTTCTAAGGATGTTGATGAGGTATGAATTGCTTTGGTTGACTGTGATGAAGTGCTGTAAAACTTTACAGGTAAATACAGTGGATTCATTGATGTTTGGTGATCTTTATACTCCTCACCACTTACTTCTTCTCCCTGTGTAGGCAAGGAGCCCATTTGTTTCTCCATTCCATGAACCACAGAGTCTTTATCCATCTTATCACTGGTTGACAGAAATACAACCTCTTCTTTCTGGCTAAGAGGTTTAGTATTTCTGCTATTTTCCTCTGGGCTAGTTTGAGGTTGCATAAGTGCTTGGTCATTAGCCAAATCAGCTAGAGAACAGAGGGACTCCAACCTGGGGTTAGGAGAAGCCTTCTCAGGCAGGGGTTCCTCTGGTATACTCAAAGGGTCCTTGAATCGGATGGCCTGTGAAAACTCAAAAAGTTCTGAACGCATGAGGTGGGCTTGTAGTGGTTTATTATAGTCTCTTATATTAATGAACCCAATGACATCACTTGGTGGATCGGGCTCAGGCCAAACAGGCAGGTATTCAATCATATTTGCTTTTTCCAGGTAGAGCAGTCCAGGGTGTATTTGTGGAGCCTCTGGCACCTTTTTCATTTGTTTAACACTGCCAATCTTAGCTATGCACCTCTCAGAAGGTGGTTCGTTGCTTTTGGCAGTAGCACAGCTGGAGACCAGAGCGTATTTCGGGTTGATGAGTTTGAGAGCCATGGTGGCCATGGGCAGTGTAGCTGGTGCTGTCTGAGGAGTGGGTTCTGGCTTGGGTTCATCGCCCAGATTAATCTTGTTCAGGTTCACACCATTAGACATCACATACAGGTCTCGAAACAACTTATCAAATGTATGCACAGCTTGGCCTGTGAGCACGGTAATGATGTTTCTGTCCAGTCTGGAGGCAGTCCATGTGAAACTGTAATAAAAAAAGTGTTGGGTTAGAAAAAAAACATATCTAAAAGAAAAATAAAGCTGACATTTTTCTTTTAATCTTATGTAGTCAATTAGGACATGTTTGGTATCAGGTGATTCTTTACATTGGTCTGAAGCTATGAAACATAACTTTGGAGCAAATAACTGACAACAAACAATTTAAGTCTAAGTAATCCAGATTCTACTATAGCCTTGCTGCTCCACTACAAAACTACAAACTAAGCAAAAAGATCATACTCTATGTGCTTTAATAAATAAACCTTCTGGTGTATTAACTGATAAACAGAAGTGACAGACAAGACTGAACAATCTCACCTGTAGGATCCTGACACTGCTTTGTCTCCATCAACAAACAAAAACTTCTGACTTTGGCTGCCACATATTTTCTTTGACGACCGAGTAAAAAACTCTGTTCCTCTGATGCTACGTACTCTCAAGTTCTAGACAAACAAACAAAAATTAAGTAATGCAGTTTTTACAAAATGTATAGTAATAGTTTCTCTGAGCAATGAAAAGAACTTCCCCAAGACAACAGGCAGTCAAAGGTTTTACAGCAAAGCAGGTAAACATGCTTAAAATACTGTCACACACACACACACACACACACACACACCCAGTGGTGGTTCATGTAAAAATGTTCTGTGTTGTAGATTAATACTTAAAGACATCCAAACTATGAATAAACACATATGTAATTATTTAGTAAACAAACAAGTGTTAAACAAACCAGAATATGTTTATATTCTTCACAGTAGGCACCTCTTGCTTAGATGCAGCTTTCTTGGCATTTTCTCAGTCAGCTTTATGAGGTAGTCACCTGGGATGGCTTTCAGTTAACAGCTGTGTCTTGTCAGAGTTAATTACTTGTATTTTTTGCCTCTTAATGTGTTTGAGACATCAGTTGTGTGTCTACTTTGAAGAATCTAAATTCAAAAACATATTTTGGTTTGTTTAACACTTTTACATCTACTACATGATTCCTTATGTGTTCCTTCATAATCTGGATGATGTCAGTATTAATGTACAGTGTAGGGGAAAAAATGAAGAATAAAATGTATATAAATGTTTGACTGGTACTATATATGCAAATGTTTTTGCACATTAAACATTTTATGTTTGTTTTCCACTGTGATTCTGCAAATGTGTAGAAAAAGCACAGCATAAAATTTTTCTTTCAATACTTAAGTGTTATTTTCACTTTAGAAATGTAATTAGCCATGTCATCTTAATCAAGACTTACATATACATACACATATGCATAAGACTGTATAATGTCTAGTGTTTTATAGTGAATAAAGATGACCCCATGAGCTCATGCTATGAAATAATCAGATGAATGATGTTATTACAACCACAGTATTAGCTGATGCTTTTATTGTAATGACTGTAATGGTTTTCTGTGATGTGTCTATTGAGTAGGTGTGTGAACAGGTCCAGCACAATCTGCCAAAAGATGACTCCATTCCAACACCTGAGGTTCATCTGTGTGGGAGATCAGAGCCACATTACATGTGGGTTATGATCTGATCGACTTTTTCCCTTATTATCTTATTGTTCTATTCATAGAAACCCCAGTTACACAACATCTCTGATTCTGAAGAGCTACATTCACTTTATGTGCACAGTGTATGTCAGTGACTTTAGGGCTGAGCAGCACATTCCTTGTTAAATGGAAATTCCACCATTCTTTCAAAATGTGTGCAGAATTACAAAGTTAATGTATCCAAGGTCATTCAGAGTATTGAATTTGGAATATATTCCAAAGAATTTAGTGTCTCTAAAAAGCTACATCAAAGAAAATTAATACGCATAAACAAATATGCAGCCTGATGCTTGAGACGTTGGTTTATGATAGTTTTGCAATATTTGTAAATGAAAAGCTTTGGCCTAAAATGTATTGTTTATTGTATATTATGGTGAAGACGTACATTACTGGGAGTTGTCAAGTACAACAGCACGCAAAGAAAACATATTTTTAATATTACGAAAAACTCAATAAAATGACCATTTTTGCATCAACACCTCTGGTTCCTACCACCACCACTGTGAAGCTTATATATAAAGACAGTAAGATTTTCACAAAAAAAGAACCAGAATGACTTTGTTCACATCTCAACAATTGTACTTCAATGGCAATTGTGAGAAACCTGTGGAATTTCTCTTTAATCATTTGTATTGGCCTGTGCAGTACTGATCCAAGCCAACCACGGATGTTCCTTGATGAGTGTTGTGTGGGTGTTTTGATAAATCCTGTTATTTGCATGATCTGCTTAAAATAATGCAGGCCAATCTCCAACTTTGTTACACCATTGGTTTATACTGTAGCTGTATAATGTAACATAAGGCTTATAAGGCATTATGATATGTAAAAATGTACATATGTACAGTGATGCTTGAAAGTTCATGAACCCTTTAGAATTTTCTATATTTCTGCAAAAACATCAGATTTTCACACAAGTCCTAAAAGTAGATAAAAATAACCCAGTTAAATGAATGAGACAAAAAATATTATACTTGATCATTTATTTATTGAGGAAAATGATCCAATATGACATATTTGTGAGAGGCAAAAGTATGTGAACTTTTGCTTTCAGTATGTGGTGTGACCCCCCCATAGTAGCAATAACTGCAACTAAATGTTTCTGGTAACTGTTCTTTAAATATTCTTTTGTATAACAACTTGTGTTCTGAGGGTCGTTGTCTTGCTGCCTGACCCACCTTCTCTTGAGATTCAGATGTCCTGACATTTTAGAATTCTCTGATATAATTCAGAATTCATTGTTCATCAATGATGGCAAGCCGTCCTGGTCCAGATGCATCAAAACAGCAGAACCATGATACTACCACCACCATATTTCACAAATGAGATAAGTTTCTTATGCTGGAATGCAGTGTTTTCCTTTCTCCAAACATAACACTTTTCATTTAAACCAAAAAGTTCTGTTTTGGTTTCATCCGTCCACAAAACCTTCTTCCAATAGTCTTCTGGCTTGTCCATGTGATCTTTTGCAAACTGCAGATGAGCAGTAATGTTCTTTTTGGAAAGCAGTGACTTTCTCCTTACAATGCTGCCATGAACACCATTGTTGTTCAGTGTTCTACTGATGGTGGACTCATGAACACTAACATTAGCCAGAGAGGCCTTCAGATGCTTAGAAGTTACTCTGGGGTCTTCTGTGACCTCGCTGACTATTACACGCCTTGCTCTTGGAGTGATCTTTGTTGGTCAACCACTCCTGGGGAGGTAACAATGGTCTTGAATTTCCTCCATTTGTACAATCTGTCTGACTGAGGATTGGTGGAGTCCAAACTCTTTAGAGATGGGTTTGTAACCTTTTTCCAGTCTGATGAGCATCAACAACTCTTTTTCTGAGGTCCTCAGAATTCTCCATTGTTTGTGCCATGATACACTTCCAAAAACATGTGTTGTGAAGTGCAGACTTTGCTAGATTCCATCCATCCATCCATCCAATTATTATCCAACCCACTTAATGCTTATCAGGGTCACAGTTCTTTGCTAGATTCTTGTTCCTTAAATAAAACAGTGTGCCCAGTCACACATGATTGTCATACCATTGACTGAAAACACATGACTCTAAATTCACCTTCAAATTAACTGCTGATCATAGAGGTTCACATACTTTTGCATCTCACAAATATGTCATATTGGATAATTTTCCTCAATAAATAAATGAGCAAGTATAATATTTTTGTCTAATTTGTTTACCTGGGTTCTCTTTATCTACTTTTAGGACTTGTGTGAAAAACTTTCAAACATCACTGTATGTTTTCATATAGTGCATCCCTGTGCTGTTTATATCTTTTAGTTCTGGCGTCAGCCCTGTTCTCTCTTGGTCTGAAGAGCACAGAGCCCTCCAGACACACAGAGGGCATAAATGGCATTTAACTTGCCACTTAGCTCAGGGCTGCCTGGATAGTCATTCCAGTAATCAGCCTGAATTCATGGAAACACTTTGGCTGCTGAACCTTGGAAAGTTTCAGTCCCATAACTTGCTTGAATTGCTTTTTGGCTCACTGATGAGAAATAATGAAGAGTCAGGCAAAGCTCTATCAGAATTAAAGCCATTTCAGAATTCAATCACCACAGTCATTTAGAAAAGATATGCCATGCCTTGAGATGTCCAGTGTGCATTTCTGCCCTCTCACACATTTTCAGGAAGTGTGGGACCCCAGTAGCCTCCAGTATGATGTAGACAGCCACCTTACGTTTAAAGCTTGCATCCAGGAGATCTTTAAAGATGTCCACATCTGTAAACAAGTCCATGACAATAGCAATGACCTGCAAAAAGAAAGGTGGAAATGCACCACAGCTAACTCTTTACTGCAAACATCAGGTTTGTCACTCTTATTATTTTACTCTGTTAAAAAAAGTCAAATGTCAATGCCACTCAAATGAAAGCACTCATGTTATGAGTTCTCCTCAAACTTCTTAGTTCCTCAAAAGTTATCTTAACACACATAATTATGTACTTAAAATATTTTTAGCCAATTTTTACACCACACACTTTACATCACTTAATGACATTTGTCCTCCTTGTGGGCTCGTCTAAACTCAGTTTTTTGACTACAGGGTGACAGCTGTCTGCACATCTCGAGTTTCCTGAAGAAACCCATTTCTCTTTAACAGTACAACAGCACAGTTGTACTGTATTTGTATGTTTTTGAGGCAGTGAGTGCAGTGTTGTACCTGTGTAAGCATTTGTATCATGATTAAGAGACATAAGGAAGATTATGAGCTCAAACCCTGGTTCTGCTATATCTGTTTATAACTGTGAGTCCAAAGTTGGGGAGAAGCCTAGTGGCACTACAGAAACAGTCCCAATAGCAGAAAAGTGAATTCAAAATATTTTAAGTGAAATCCAATATAATCAAATTGTAAGATGCAGATGAGCTAACAATTCTAAGTTAGGAGAGCTTTTGACTAAACTGAGAAGTTGGAGTTGGATGCCCTCAAGTTGAATTAACTGGGAGTGTTGAATTTTAACCCTTAAAAACATGTTTTCTTTAAAGGAAAGTGATTAGGTATGAGTCAAAATTTTGGACACACTTCTGGACATCCAGTGGTGGTTCATTATGTAAAAAATGTTCTGCATTTTAGATTAATACTAAAGTCATCCAAACTGTGAAGAAATACATATGGAATTATTTAATAAACAAACAAGTAAACAAACCGGAATATGTTTATATTTTACATTCTTCACAGTAGGCACCTCTGGCTTAGATGGCAGCTTTCTTGGCATTTTCTCAGTCAGCTTTATGAGGTAGTCACCTGGAATGGCTTTCAGTTAACAGCTGTGTCTTGTCAAGAGTTCATGACTTGCATTTATTGCCTCTTAATATGTTTGAGACATCAGTTGTGTGTCTACTTTGAAGAATCTAAAATATTTTCAGCTTAAAACATTTAAGTTTACTACATGATTCTTTATGTGTTCCTTCATAGTCTGGTTGACTTCAGTATCAGAGTGAAGGCTTATAGCTGTTTAATTCAGATATAAATGTATCTCAGACTACACGTCTCACTATATAAAACTCTAGTTTCCAGTTTCAGGTCATGTTTACTAGATTAAGAGTCAAAGGAAATGCAGAAGACTCAAAACATTTGTCCAGTGTAGATCTCCTAAATGAGCAAATAAAACACTGAAAACAGGCACCTGGGTGCTTTATTATGCAAAAGGGTGAAAGTGTCATCTGAATAAAATGCCTTTGGTTTAAGTAATAAAAGTTTCAAGATCTTATAATGAAACACAATGAAACACCTCATAGGTAACACAGTGATGTTACACCTGATACAACTGACGTCCTGACCCACTCTGGACTTTGGCTCTAAGCTCTGCTTTATCTGACAGTCTTACCTTCTGTGCTTGTGCAATTGTCTTCCTCACAACCTCTTTAATGTGCGCGTCACCCTCCACAGGCGGCTGCGCGTACACGTGTGCGCGGGTCACCCCGCGGTAGGCCGCGCAGTCCGGCCAGCCCATGTCCAGATCCGGCAGTGAGGAGTCAGAGCGATCCGGCCAGTACTGCAGAGAACCGCGCGCGTCATCAGCGTCTCCGTCACCGCGCGCTGAACCATCATCCGAGCCCGGACTGAACACCTCCACTGAGCCGCTCAGCCGACTCACCTCGAGCTCAGATAAGAAGCTGCGGATGCTGCTGCTTTTCAGAAATTCCTCAAAACTTTCCCGCCCGACTTCCAGAAGAGTTTCCAGTGCAAGTCTTTGCTCCTCGCTGAAGAAGAACCCCGGCTTGGACTCGTTGGTGCGCAAATTGACGTGGTTATCATCCAGACACTGGAGCTGTGACAGAGCCATTAGGCTGCTGGATCCCAGAGGAATCAAGCTGAAAGTTCTAAGAGAGGTCCCATTTATCCAGCATGTACTGGCGGGTGATAACCTGTTGGTAGAGGTTTCTTTTCTTTCCACCTGTATTCAGAAACCTCCGCCTCTTGTGGAATGATTGGCTAATAATACTCTCAAGAGGTTCGCCAATGAAGAAAATGTCCATGGTACCCAATCAGCGAGAAGATAGAGTACTCGCAGCCAATCAGAGTGCAGAAAGAGAACTCATAGCTAGTCAGAACGTAGAAAGAGTACTTATAGCCAATTAGAATGCAGAAAGAGTACTCTTAGCCAATCAGAGCACAGAACGAGTGTTCCTAGCCAATCAGAGTGCAGAGTTGAGTACTCATAACGCAGAAAGAATACTCAGCCAATCAGAGTGCAGAAGGAGTATTTATAGCCAATCAGAGCGCAGAAGGAGTAGCCCTAGGCAATCAAAGCATAGAAGGTGAACACTCCTAGCCAATCAGAGCCCAGAACGCGTCCACAGAACTTGGATAATTGGCTTGTCAGAATTTCTATGTGTGCTCACGTCCAGTCACGTTACTGGCATTAACCTGTCTGACTGTTGATACAGTGGAGAGTAGTGACTGTTCACACCTCAGATATTACAGTGTGCTGAGAAACGTGTAAAGTCAACATTCCCGCAGTTTGGCCTCAAACAGGATGAGCAGCTCCAGCTTCTTTAGACTTCACACTGTGCCAACTGTGCACAGCTGTCATTGCCTCATGAAAGGACATTATGGTTTTATCACAGAGCACCAGAGGTGTCCAGTCTGACCTGCAGAGGTCCAGTGTAGCTGCAGCGTTTTATAATCCAGTTTGTGGATGAGACTGGACCCGTCTGCTGTAGACTAAATAAACAAGTGCACAAGCAAGCTATCTTACCTTTAACACATCTTTATTATCACCACAATATTAACACAGGTTCATTACACAGTGCCAAAAAATAAACAAAAACAAAAACTGAACGTATTGGAAAAGTTCACTGTTGTTCCTAAGCTTTTTTTAAAATAGTGATTTTATAGTAACCTTTCAAGTATGTTTTAGTTTTACTGTTGATCAATATGTCTTATAGCTCAGAAAATTGAGAAATCCAGAATTTCAGAAATCCACTTATTAGAATATTTCATTTTGAGTTTGAGTAAAAAAAAAAAGAGGGAATATGTCACTTTACACATATTGAATATAAAATACATGACAGCTATTTGTTTTTAATGAACTTTTTCATGATATTCTAATTTTTGGACATGTACTAGTACTAGTACATGAAAAAGCATTTCTGACTAAGAGAAATGTATAAAATAAAAAATACAGGAAAACACACAAGAAAAAATGCAACACATTTTAAAGAAGATTATAAAGAAAGTGCTGTTTATGTTGCATTTTAATAGTATGTACAGTGTGTATGAGCCTTTTCAAGTCTGAATGCATTTCTGTCTTTGTTTAGTGACATTTATTCAACTTTTGGGCACAGACACACAGCCCAGCAGTAGCCTCTTAGTGTCAACATCACTGCTTTTATAAACAGGTGGCTAAATGAACGTGATTACAGGTGCTTCTGATTTCTTGTTTGGAAAGTCACCAACCAAAGCCGTACATTTTCACCTCCACTCAGACAAGACATTACCGACTGTTGGTCTCTAGTAGTCCATGTATGAAAGCGGGGACCGGCGACTGGCTGTTGCCTGGCTGAGAGGTCAGTGGTAAATGGGCTTTACGTATTCTCTGGGGAAGAAGCCCACACGACCATGGCAACGGCCCTTCCAGCATTGTGAGTCGGAGCAGTCGAGCAGGTCGATGACATCACCACGCAGGAAGTGCAGCTGGGAGTTGTGCTGAGGGTTGAAGTCGAACAGGGCATGGGCGTGATGGGGCCTCTGCTGAAAACAATAAAACACACCAGCCAACATTTAGTGTGCCACTGACTCAGCCGTGACTGATCTACCTCTCAGCCCTCACTCAGAGCCAAAGTGACCCTTATCCTCACACAGCAAAAGCACTCTTTTCAAAAACACTTCTTAATCTTGACATTTTCAAATCCACACTCCTGGAGTTCTTTTATAATACAGCCAAAATCATGTTCTAGATAAATGCCATTTCAGTATATGACTACATTAAATATATTTTCTCTTGAGTCATGTCTCATGTTAGTTAGAACCTATTGCTGACTGTTCTTCTCCTTTTTCTTGGGAGTCTCAGTCCAGAACAGTTCCAGATATCCAATTATTCATCCTCCCTGACTCAGGGTAACTTATGTTCTGCTGACGTGGGTCATGACTCTCATATCTTCCTCTCAAAGGCATTGACGCCATATTAGTTTCTATTTAAAAAATCACCCTCTTTTAATAAAGCAGAGCAGATAGACTCAACCTATGACTCTTGTCTCTCTTGGTGGTGACTTCTGTTCTCTGAGTGCTTTTAGGACCTTCCACATCTATGCCAGCATGTAGCATTTTGAACAACAAAACAAATATATACTTAATAGTTTATTTAGACAATAAAGGTATCAAATGGATGGCACAGTGACTTGGTGATTTGTATGTTTGCCTCTCATTGCTTGGGTCTTGGGTTTGAGTCCCCATCTGGGTGGAGTTTCCATGTTCTTCCCATGTCTGCATGGGTTTTGTCCAGGGTCTACAGTTCCCTCTCACGGCCCAAAAACATCTAGATCTGGAGAACTGGTTACTGTAAACTGACCTGGTGTGAGTGTGTGCATGATTGGTGCCTTGTCCTGGGCTTGGCGAAAATAGTCATACCCAGTCAAGGGTCTGGGGACTCACTAAAACCCTGACCAGGACTATCAGGACTCTGATAATGTTAATATTTCCTGTACTCTATAAACACAAACAGAAGTAATGCCATCTCTGTCTTTTTCTACTCCATGAGAGTTTGATTGCCCAACACTGATGGAAGATTGATTACTGAAACTCCTGGCTACTGTGATCTCTGCATGATGTGGTTACTGCCTATCATAGACCAGCTGCTCAGCAGTACCTACTATGACCTGCTCCAAATGCCCTACACTACGACCACAATGAAGTATACATGGACTCTATTTGCTGCTACCATTACTATTAGTATTATCACTACCATTCTTACATTCTTGTTTCATATCAGTACACCTAAACACTACAACAGCATTATAGTTACAGTTATAGTACTGATCTACGACCGTAGCACACCAGTGCCAATATCTCACGTTACAGCTTAGGTATTATTGCTTAATTAAAAGCTGATCCCTGGGCAGGTCATGACTAAAGTACCCTTGAACAAGGCACACAACCTCCAACTGCTCCATGGATAGGGTTGCCCACGGCTTTGGGCACATGTTGTCAAAGCCTAGTGTGTTCATGGATGAGTTAAACGGTCAAATTCCATTGTGTGGAAATCACGTTGGCAAAAAGTTTAATGCAATGGAAACTAGGGTAAATTCTGAATGGTGCTTGGCAATTTTGTTGTTCTACAGTTAGAGACTGTAGTCTGTTTCCCAGCAAACTCTGTTAGTTCTCTTTCACCCTGTTCTTTAATGATCAGGACCACCAAAGAGCTATTATTGGGTGGTGGATTATTCCCAGCACTGTAGTAACACTGACGTGGTGGTGGTGTGTTGCTGCTGCAGTTTTTAAACACTGTATCCATTCATTGTTTACTCTGTTAGACACACCAAGCTTGTTGGTTCACCTTGTAAATATAAAGTCAGAGACAGTAGCTCATCTGCACTCTTTGTGTTGGTCCTCTAGTCCTTCACAAGATGCTGCCCACTGGACAGATGACTGTATTAAAAACTAAAGCATCTCTGCTGTGTCTGATCCACTCGTACTAGTGCAACACACACTAACACACCACCAACACATCACTGTTACTGCTGGACTGAGCATAGACAATCAAACAAATAAGTCTGCCTGCTCTGTTTTGGTCCTGTGGGGTTCCTGACCATTAAAAAACAGGTTGAAAGTGGGCTAACAAAGTATACAAAGAAGCAGTAGTACTACAGTCTGTCACTGTAAAACTACAGAGTGCACCTATATGGTCAGTGGAGCTGAGAAAATGGACAAGCATGTGGATTTAATAAAATGGATGGTCAGTGTAAGTGCAGTTCTTTATGTTCTAATAATTTATTTAATATGACTATTTTCATTCCATTTCAAGCTGGTAGACTAGTCTGGCCTGATTCAGAATGAAGGTGAATGTATAGAATATGCCCATGTTGAATTTTTATATGCATTATAAATATTTGATCGTAAAAACCTTCATATTAAACACACCGCTTACCCTTTGTGAGTGTTCTGCCTCTCTGAGGAAGACAGTCCGTTCTTTAGCGATGCTGTTGCTCTTATAGAACTCCACCAGCTGGTTGAGTGAGGCGAAGACCTCATCCCAGACAAAGTAGTGCCCATCTCTCTCCTTCAGAACCTTGAAATGTTGCACGTGATCTCCATAGCTGTTCAGAAGAAAGAGAAAGCAGGAGTTATTCATTTATCAAGTATATATCTAGTTGCATTTGTACATTGCTCTTGCTTATTACATTTCCATATCAGGGAACGTGCTAATCACTAAGCCACCATGCCACACCCCTCCAAAACATTATTTTATGAAATGGATTTGAATATTATTGTCAGAACAAGGCCTTGTATCTCCGAAATGCAAAAATTAATATATATTTTAATGGAAGTCAATGTAGCAAAAATGTTTTGGTAATTTTTAACCAGTCCTGAATGGTGCTTGGCAAATCACACAATGTAAAACACAGCGTCAGCTCTACTGTGGCTATGAAGCAGGGGGAGATGGAATGCAGCCAAACCAAAAACTGACTGTGACAGTACGAATATACACATGACATACAGGGTAGACACTACAACGAACTTCACAAGACTAAATGCTGTGACAACAATATAGTGACAGACACCGACTGAAACACTGGGATTGATCTGGGATAGGGAATGTAATTACCGGTACAGTGAAAATAAAAGCAGAGCTGTGACATCAAATACAAAACAGCTATATTCCATGGCACATGACATGGTGTGACAGAGATATGGCCGAGACAGGGGGTATGGCCAGGGGCATAGCAGGGTCACACACAGCAGGTACTTTTAGATTATTTTAATATAAAAAAATGACAAAAATGGAGATACAAAGGTTTGTCCCAATAGCGATGTCTGACACATTTTGAGAAAAAGGGAC
>BRDA01055854.1:3242-18242 GCA_036984385.1 Crenuchus spilurus | reverse complement strand
TAAGTATAATGCTGATGCATTATTTTAAGTTCAATTAACTCAAAATTTTAAGTCAATCTGGTACTAACACTCATAAAAATGATGAAATAATTATAAAAATAATTTTGAGTGTGCGGATGACAAACGAACAATAATATTTCTCTTTGTCTAGTTTCACTGTGTGCTGATTGCTGGGTTTTAGGCCACAAAGACCACTTTCCTGTTCTCCACAATATAAACGTGCAGTACAACTTAAAAAGTGAAAGCATCACAACTGCAGGCAACACATGTAATATTTCTTTTTATGAGAATAAGAAGAAATGGTCAAAAACAAGCACTATTACAGTATCTGTCAGTGTAAGATGATGATATCATTAGATGATAATATTTAAAATAAAGAAAATTGTTTAAAAATCTCATAATGTGTAGATCTAAGACCTGTGTAAAGCAGCAGGAGCAGAAGGTCTTAAGCACTCTACAGGGGCAACACATTCTCTGTAATTTCCGTTACAAACAGCCCTGACTCACAGCCCCCGAAGGACGAAAGCATTTCTGTATTGCAAAGCATGGCTTACACATGAGGGGGAACTTTGACTTAGTTTCCTGTCTTTGTGATTTAGTTTCCCAGGTCATTTAGGTTCCTGGTAGTCTGGTTGTTATCTGAAGCCCTGGAGGAGTCCAGTATAACATAAATGAGCCACTGACAGCTACAGCAGTGACAGGTTGTTTTGATGAAGGTGTTTACAGGCAGTGGTTTGTGAACAGACCAAGTCAAGGCTCAAAGTAGCAAATGACTTAATGCCAACAATTGGTGCACATCTCAAAGCTGTAGTTGAGGCATGTAGGAAAAAAATGACATATCAGTGCACCCACCCCCAGCTCCACAAATGCTGAGAACAAAGCATTAGGCCCCCACCCTGTTGTGCGTCACTTTGATTGACATTTCAAACATTAATCCTGTATACTTAACCTACTGGAGGATACTGTGCTCTTTTTTTATTCCTTGTATTTCCTCATTATAGTAGCATAAAATTTTTAGTGTGAGCCTTAATGCAAAGAATTAAACAGAAAACCATATGAAAATGACCAAACCTGTACAGTAGTTTACTTGGTTTTTCATTATTTTAAAATGTTCAGCATTGTAGATTAATAAGGACGTCATCCAAACTATGAATAAGCACATATGTAATTATTTAGTAAACAAAACAGTGTTAAACAAACCAGAATATGTTTATATTTTACATTCTTCACAGTAGGCACCTCTTGCTTAGATGCAGCTTTCTTGGCATTTTCTCAGTCAGCTTTATGAGGTAGTCACCTGGAATGGCTTTCAGTTAACAGCTGTGTGTTGTCAAGAGCTCATGACTTGCATTTCTTGCCTCTTAATGTGTTTGAGACATCAGTTGTGTGTCTACTTTGAAGTAAAATCTAAAACATTGTTTGGTTTGTTTAACACTTTAAGTTTACTACATGAGTCCTTAAGTGTTCCTTCATAGTCTGGATGACTTCAGTATTCATTTACAAAATAGGGGGAAAAAAAAGAGAAAAATAAAAACATTTGAATGAGAAAGTGTGTCCAACCTTTTAACTGGTACTGTGAGTATACTGTGCATAATTAATATATATATATATATGCTATGTAATATCATAATATAAAACATATGTACAAATGCAGTACACCCTTGACAATAAGCGTATCACTCACAACATGCCCACTACTACTACCATTATTTGTTCAAATGAGCTCAGTAAAATTGAGGTAAATAACTGGCTCCTCACACTGATATATTAGTTTGCTTAGGCTTTAAATGTCTGTATTTGTAATGATGCCATTAGTTGAGTTCCTCTTTAGAGTGTGTTTGCTTATAGCTCTGCACTACATTTAATTAATAAACAATATGCTGCTTCTTTCAAATATCATGTTTGAATTGAATGGTCTCGGATTATAAAAGTATTCTCCCAAACAATTTTAAAAGTCAATTCTGTATACTGTCTTTTGATAGACAGCATGCACTTAATACATATACATACTGTATATCCTGCATTCTGAATATGTACTAACAAACAGCCCTGACTGCAGAATTTGAAGAATGATGGAAGCTGGAAGCAGCTACATGCTTTTATATCATGATATAATGAAACCCATTAACATCCACTAAAGACCAGGATTACCACAATACTCCAAACTTCAACACAAACTGGAGGTCTACAACACAAATACCCAGCAAGACTTTGCAATAACTCTTAACACAATAAAAACCCTGCAGTTTACTGTGTTAGATAATGATTGTTACTACATTTCCAGTCACAGCTGTTCTCTGTCCCTCTTTTAGAAAAAGCAGATGGTTCACTCACATGTCACTATCTCATCAGCACACATATGCTCTGCTCAGTCATGTGGGGCATATCTGGTCATATGCCACCTTGTAAAAAGTCACGTAAAGTGCTGCCTTAGTCCCCTACAGACCAGTCTCAGCATCGGCTCATTCTGCATGCAGAGAGTTTAAAATATGCATAGATCTAGGCTTCCATGAAGCTTTAAATTGTACATCCACTGGCCTTTCTTGGGCACACTGTACTGATGGTAGAGAAAAAGTGAAGAGGATGGTGTGACCTCATATCTAGCTTATGAAGGTCACTTTGAACGTTCTCATTAGATCTTTACAGAAATTGCATCACTTATGTTTTATAAGAAAAGCCTCTATAAAGCACAGAGACTTTAAATATGGGCAACATCTGGAACACACTTAAGGTGAAAATAGAGCTGATACAGAGACCTTTATCAACAAATAGTCCTTGCATCTCTATTGGTTTCAGGCAAACCCAGACGAATGTGCATCAGCTGAAATCTAGTCAACTAATGCAGTTAGAGATCACAAAATTATGACACGGATCACACAGCTAACATGTTCCATGATGTACTCTTGCCTGTTGACATTTATTTACAATGGTCCAGTGAACACTAAAGTTTATCAAGCTTGACAGTGTTATTTATAGCAGAAAACATTATATTTAAATAGATCATCCTACTTAGAGCCTTTTGTTATATTTAATGTGTATTGTGGAAGGCTATTGAAGGTGACGTGCTCCATTACATAGTTAATACATTTTCAATACTTCAGTGCAGAGTGGTCTCAGTTAATCAAGCTTGTCTAATACTAAACACTAAAACATTTTTTATATTTGCAAAGTGCAGGCTTATTATTCAGATTCTATGATGAATGATTAGATAATTATTATGAGACTAATATGTTTCCTCATTAACTCAAATGCAGTCCATCAGCCAATGCATGTATGATATACAAATTGTGCTATTTTAGCTATTTTCTGTGTTTTACATTTTGCATTGGAGTAAAATGTGACACAGACTTCCATTACTTAGTACACAGTAAATCTGCCAGTGTTAAATCAACACTATTAGAGTTAAATTAACACTGAGAGTGTTACATTTTGACACCCTCAGTGTTAATTTAACTCTAATAGTGTTGATTTAACACTGGCAGATTTACTGTGTAAGCATTAACGAAACTAAACATGTCTTGACCAATCAATCACATATGAAGTAACAGGAAAATTGTAGAATTGTGTAATCATTTGTGTAAAATAACTTGAAGCAGTCTTATAAGTAGTTCAAATAAATCATACTACAGCACATTTAGAAAGCACTGATGCAGAATTAACTTGGATAATCTGAAGGGGTTCCCCTCTAAGGATTCTGACTTAGTGCCATTACACACCAGTATGAGCTCCGTTCCACTCCAAGCTCCTCCAGATAAAACAAAACGAACATAGTTAGCAGTCAGAAACGCCTAAGCTTGAGTGAGTCGGATTTCAATCCTATCCATGGGCATGGGATAAAATACTCTGCTCATGCACACAGACATCATGTCCATGCCAGCTGCGAGATGATTAGTGTGCTCAAGCCTCCGACAGGCCTCTCTCCATCTGGAATGCAGAGCAGGACTGCTGTTGGCTGCATCACACATTAGCCTGGGTCCTGCACATCAGCTGCCAATTGCACTTCCTCTGGTGTACCGAGCAGTCTCCTAATCTCACACTAACAGGAACCAGCACCTCCACACCTGAGGCCGGGTATACTCAGTGCTGATTAGCTGTGAGAGCGGCACGGCCCATTTCAGGGAATCTCTTGTGTGTCTGCTGCTTGTATCCATATCCAAACGTGCCAAGCAAGACCAACAGTTAATGAGCCATGGCAGATAATAATGTTATATTCAGAATCTCCAGGTAATAGGGTTCTGGTGTCCTTTCTTTTAAGTTGGTGGAAGGCTTTCAAAGCCATTACAAAATCACATTAGCTTCCAATGAAAGATAATGTATATGGAACTAACCTGAACTAACTCAATTTACAAATCCAAACCTGAATAAAACCAAACAGTATTCTGCTCAAACCCAACCACATCCAATGGCAAACCAAATACAACTACACATTTGTAATTGTGGCTTTTAAAAGTTAGGGGGAAGAACAAATTCCAGAAAAAAAAAATCTCAAATGTAAATTTGTGAAAGGGAAAAGGGCTATGAGAACCTGACAGAACTAGAACACGAATAGCATAGACCTGTTTTGTTTGGACAAATATTTCAAGCTAATCTAAGATGACATTTGAGCCAAGAAAGATAACAAGAAGGTTCCAGTGACCTGAGGAACATGACAAGAAGATCAAAAATGACCTTAGTCTGAAAAGCTGTCTCACCTGACTGATATGGAGAATTCCCCAGGAGCACTCTCACTTTCCCGCACCAAGAATGCCCCACACTCTCGCTGGCGCAGCCGCCCCTCAGCGACATGTCTGGAGATCCGTCCAGCAAACCATCTATGAACAGTACATTGAATGAACAGCTATGAGTGTGACGTCTTATTTCACGTTTCATATTTTTCACCAAAAAATGTACGAAATGCACTACTACTTACGTGTGTGGTCTTACAGTGATGTAATTCTTGGGCACGTAGCCTCTTCTTCCCATTAACTCTGCTGTGTACCAGTTTGGGTCATCTTCCATATTAGTGATCTTGTATGGAAATGGAACAAATAACTAGTAAGCTTTGGCTAAGCTGTCAACAAGTTCTTATTAGGGATCCCCATTATAGTGAACTCTACTACTGCAAAATTAGAATATCAGGAAAAAGTTTATAAAGGTAAATGGTCATATTTTATATTCATCACATGTAAAGTGAGACATTTTAAGTCTTTTTTGTTTAAATGTTGATACTGTTGGACTCGAGCCATGCTGATCAACCGTAAAACAAAAAGTCTTGAAATGTAGCACTGTAGATTGCAAAGATAATCTGCATAGGAAGATCTATATCTAGCAGTTCTGGGTACATATGCATACTTAAAAATGAAGGCATCAAAGAGCACTCTTTTTAGAAGAATCATTTTTTGGATCCATAAAAAGCACTTCAATGGATGCTCCTTTAAGAAATGAGATTTGTACATGAGACTGAGCTTTAAACAATCTTTCTGAAGTTTAAAGACTCCCACCTTATTGTAAATATAGAGGGTCTCTATTCTGACATACGGTATGCCCAAGCCAAGAACCAATGAGGAACCTTTACTTTTAGAAGCATAAGACTAAAATAATATTCTCCTTCATGTTCATCAGTTGAGGTGATGTTGCATTAGGTGATATGGACAGTTATTCTTACCTTGAGTATGTCACCCTTCTGGAAGCTGAGTTCATCACTCTCCGTGGCACGAAAGTCATAGAGAGCTGCAGCCTCCATCCCACGACCCCCGTGTACAGCAGCTGGAAGCAGGTTACAGTAAGTCAGCGAAGACAGAACTCACAGCCTGGCAGAGCAAAGAGGAGTGTACTGAGAGCAGAAGCTACAACACAAAGAGAAGAGCAGAATAGAGCATCCAACACCGCACAGCACGGGTAAAAAAAAACGTGTCTGCTGGTTGACGAAAGCAGACTAAAACTGGCTGCCAGGTACAGCACGAACACATGTAATAGAGTAAGTGGGTGAGAGAGTGTGAGTGTGAAAGAAAGAGCTGAAGAGGAGGAGGGAGAGAGAGAGAGAGAGAGAGAGCGAGAGAGAGAGAGTGTGTGTCTGTAGGAGGTAGGGAGGGGGTGGCAGTTCCTGTCTTTGCATTCTCTCACAGAAGGAAATACAGCAATATGAGAAACAGGAAAACTAGAAAAAAAGAGGTGAGAAGGAAGAAAGAGAGGCATGTCTGAAGAAATTTCCATCACTCTACAGAGGAATAGTCTAACCACAATGATGTAACAAAATACGATTATCTGTATTTTTATTGCATAATTAAATATTTGGAAAATGCTTTTATTGACGTACATTCAATTATCAAACTATTCTTTAGCTTGATAACTGAGTAATGTGGCCTTTACTGCTAAATATTCACTCTGAGACTCTTAAGTATGGGCCACATACAAACTTTAAGGGGTTAAGGACATTTAGATATGCAATCTTGTTCATTGCCCTTTTATGCTATTAATGACATGAATGATGTTATTTGTGTTCAGCTACAGATACTACAGTGTGTGCCTACTTAGGCTTTAACTTGCACATGTAAAGTCCATAAAAGTGGTTTGAAGGTCATAAAGTCGGACAGGCCCCTGAGGAGCACATCAGAGAGAATACGAGAATAAAAGAATCCGCAGAACTCTTGGGACGCACTGCTCTCCGAAGAGAGCGTGTGACTCAGCTGCTTGGAGAATCTCTCTCATTTTCTACTTTAGATGGATGGTATTTGATTCTTAGCAGAAAGGTAGCTCTTCCGTATGCAATCGCTCTCTGATTTTTTTTGTCATAAAACTTATATTTGACAGTGACTGTGATCCCTGCAAACCAGCAACATCACATTCAGAGATACTCCACTATTGACTGTGGCAGTCCATGGGGACAGATGATGGAAGGTTATATACAGGCTTTACTTGCAGCTTTTTGATAGAGTTGGGAGTTTTGGTATAAGACTCTGTACATACTTTTCTGACAGAAGGGGAGCAGGATGCAACCTAACTCTGTTTCAGCAATCTTTATCTATTTTTTCTGCAAGCAACCTACAATTTTACACTGATCAGTCAAAACTTTAAAACCACATCCTTGTTTCTACAATCACTGTCCATTTTTTTAGCTCTTCTAATTATAAAGATGCACTTTGTAAGTCTACAATTACAGACTGTAGTCCATCTGTTTCTCTGTATACTTTAACCTCCTTTCATCTTTTCTTCAATGATCAGGACCCCCACAGAGCTCTCAGCTCTGCAGTGACAATGAGGTGGTGGTGGTGTTTTGGTGTGTGTTGCACTGAAATGAGTGGATCAGAGGTTTAAATACTGTGTCCACTCACTGTCCACTTTATTAGACACACCTACCTTGATCCACCTTGTAGATGTAAAGTCAGAAACAGAAGCTCAAAAAGTTTAATCTAATCTTTTGCACACAATGGAATTTCACCTCTGCATTTAACGTGCAGTGAAACACACACACCAGTGAACACACCAGGCTGTGAGAATATGTGCCCGAAGCGGTGGGCAGCCCTATCCACGGGACCCAGGGAGCAGTTGGGGTTAGGTGCCTTGCTCAAGGGCACTTCAATCATGACCTGCCTTGATCAAACTGGCGATCTTCCAGTCATAAGGCCAGATCCCTAACCACCAGGCCAAGTACTGTAGCTGCATGCTTTGTGTTTGTCATCATTGATAGTCACAGGATGTTGCCCACAGGATGCTGTGGTCTGAATATTTAGGTTGGTGTACTATTTACTTGGCGTTTAAAAACTCAGCACGTATACACAACAGGAACACATGCAAACACACCACTAGCTTGTGAGCACCACTGCAGTGCTGAGAACAATCTACCACCCAAATAATGTGTGTTCTGTGGGGGTACTATGGGGGTCCTTACCATTGAAAAACAGGATGAAAGGAAGTTAGCAAAACACACTGACAAACAGATGGATTACATTCTGTAATTGTAAGAAGAGAAGCTGTAAATGAAGAGCCTATAGAATGATTAGAACTTACCAGATGGGTGGGGATAATTGTAACAGATGGAGAGGCTAGTTGTAACATTTGATCAATTTACCCTGTGAAGCTGCAGTAGTGATGGCAGTAGTTTTTGCCTACTCTGATTATTTGTTAACAAAAAAGAATTTTGCTCTCAAGAAATACATAACAGAATCAGAATGAAGGAGCTTGAAAAGATTGTCAAATGTATTTGTCTCTAAAAATAAAGATAAAACTCAGGAAAGGGACAGTAACTGGGCCTTTGAACTTAGGAGTTGGTGAAAACTTTTAGATTGCCATGGACAGGAAATAAACAAACAAACCAATTCTTAATCGAATCAATCATCCAGATAACTAAACTGATGCTCTGATTTTTGACAAATAATAAGAAAAACCAATAGATTTCATTGTAAAAGATGATAAAACAGGAACAGTTGAAAGTAAAAGAGGAAGAGACTGACCAGCATGATGTCTGCAAACAAATTAAGAGGAATTGTCAACCTCCCACAAAGAAGCCCAAAAACCCAACCAGAAGTCAAAATATTCTCGAAAAACACTATCCACATTAGCACATATTTTAGTTTTTAGATGTATTTAAGAATTTTTGGGCATATTTCTCTTTATTTCACTTACTGGTGTTTGCCTCTCAAACTATCAAAAAATTATTTATATCCTTTAAAATTTAGGGTTTTATTAGCAGATGGAAATAGTTATATCAGTGTAAATTAACAACTGATCGTTATTTAAAAAGCTACTTTTATAAGTGTAAAGACAGTCTTATAAAAGAACCTGGACCAATTTTGGTGATTTTGCTGTAAAAAATCACAGATGACATTTCTAAGATGAGAAGAAGCACATTCTAATAAAACCTGTCCTCCACTTCTTAAAATTAATGAGTCACAAATGATCTTTTGAGTGATGTCACTGAAGAACCACTTTTGTCTCCCTGCAGAGCATTTCAATGAAGCCATTTTTATAAATGAGATAGTACATATACAGTGGTGTGAAAAAGTTTGGGCACCCCTGATCATTTTCATGATTTTCCTTTATAAATCATTGGTTGTTTGAATCAGCAATTTAAGTTAAATATATCATATAGCAGATGAACACAATGATATTTGAGAAGTGAAATGAAGTTTATAGGATTTACAGAAAGTGTGCAAAAATTAGGCAGGTGCATAAAATTTGGGCACCCCAACAGAAAAATTACATCAATATTTAGTAGATCTTCCTTTTGCAGAAATAACAGCCTCTAAACGCTTCCTAGGGCTTCCAGTGAGAGTCTTGATTCTGGTTGAAGGTTTGATGGTTTTGACAGCCCGCTTTAAATCACACCACAGATTTTCAATAATATTCAGGTCTAGGAACTGAGATGGCCATTCCACAATGTTGTACTTGTTCCTCTTCATGAATGCCTTAGTAGATTTTGAGCAGTGTTTAGGGTTGTTGTCTTGTTGGAAGTATCCAGCCCTGGCGCAATTTCAACTTTGTCACTGATTCTTGAATGTTATTCTCAAGAACCTGCTGATATTGACTGGAATCCATGTGACCCTCAACTTTAACAAGATTCTCAGTACCTGAACTGGCCACACAGCCCCACAGCATGATGGAACCACCACCAAATTTGACTGTGGGTAGCAAGTGTTTGTCTTGGAATGCTGTGTTCTTTTTCCGTCGTGCATACCACCCCTTGTTATGTCCAAATAACTCAGTTTTAGTTTCATCAGTCCACAGCGGCTTATTCCTAAATGAAACTGGCTTGTCCAAGTGTGCTTTAGAATAACTCAAGCGACTCTATTTGTGGCATATGCGCAGCCTCTCCTTGTGCAAAGTCTGCTGAATAGTTGAACGATGCACAGTGACATCATCTGCAGCAAGATGATGTTGTAGGTCTTTGGAGCTGGTCTGTGTGTTGACTATGACTGTTCTCCCCATCCTTCGCCTCTGCCTATCTGAGATTTTTCTTGGCTTGCCACTTAAGGCCTTAACTAGAACTGTGCCTGTGGTCTTCCATTTCTTCACTATGTTCCTCACAGTGGAAACTGACAGCTGAAATCTCTGAGATAGCTTTTTGTATCCTTCCCCTAAACCAATCTTTGTTTTCAGGTCATTTGAGAGTTGTTTTGAGGCTCCCATGTTGCCATTCTTCAGAGAAGATGCAAGGAGGATTCACCTGTGCATATAGGACAAGGGTCAATGAGCTTACAAAACAAATTTTGTGTTCCAATAATTAGTGCTAAAGGTATTCAAATTAATAAAACGACAAGGGTGCCCAAATTTATGCACCTGCCTAATTTTGTTTAAATAATTATTGCACACGTTCTGTAAATGCTATAAACTTCGTTTCACTTCTCAAATATCACTGTGCTTCTCTGCTATATGACATATTGAACTTAAATTGCTGATTCAAACAACCAATGATTTATAAAGGAAAATCATGAAAATTAACAGGGGTGCCCAAACTTTTTCATACCACTGTAAGCTGTATATCAACTAAGGTTTTTTCATAGAACCATCCAAGCCAAGGCCCACTTACAGTAGGAACCTCTATTTTAAGTGTGTATTTGTCTACACTGTTCTGTCTGAATGGACTGTGAGTGTTAATAGAGATTGAGAGTCCCCTGTTTTTGAGTATAGTGATTGCTTCAGTTGAGATTTGAGGTTCAGAAATGCCATCCCAGCATGCAGGTTTATGTAATTATGTATGTTTATGTTTGGTGAAACTCACAGTTATCACATCCATTATGGCAAACAAAGTCAAATACTGCAATTTTGCAGAATTTAACACATTTGAAAAATAAAATATAAAAGATATGAGGCACCATAACATTTTACAAATTCAGTAAATAAACAGTAAGTGTGTATTAAAATGTCTAAAAGTTTACCTGTAGAAGATATTTACCTGAGAGGATTGAGGTCATGTTATTTAACCTGGAATCTAAAGATGTCTTAATTTGTCCATACAATGTTAGCTTAGGAATTTACATTAAATGTGCTCTTTTAAACCTAAAGACACAATGGCAACAAACTAGCAAAAAGACAACCAACCAACAAACTGCAGGCTCATTATTGGACCTTATGTTCAACCATTTCATTTCTGAATGGTCTTGCAGTATGTACTGTTACATAATAACATTGTTATTTTGACACTCTTCAATGGAAATATGATAGAAGGGGGCTGACTGAGGTTTTTTTTTGATGATTTTATATTGAATTTGGGTCTCAAACGCAGCAGAAATATTAGTTTGTGTTAATCTTAGCCAAAGGTCATGATGTGGTGTCATTTATGTCATTTATAAACATGAATCCAAATGATAGTTCATAATACCACTTAACATTTCTGTGGACTTCAAGACACCACTGCACCACATGGTCCCAGCCTCTGAAAAAAAAACTGTAATAAATTAAACAAAGGTAAACATGTGCATCACCAAGTCATTACAGCACACACTGGATTAATGAAGTATGTGAGTATTACAGTCAGTGATATTTGGTTTGCTGTATCTTTACTTTCCTGTCCAGCTTGCTCTTGTTTCCAACCACATGCTGTGGTAGTGAAGCTTGGCCTGCTCAATCACACAGGCTTCAAGTCACAGCATTGTCCTGGGCGTGCTAAAAAAAACCACAGCAGGCATGTGTAGCGTAACTTCCTGAGTAAAGATACAAGGAAACCACATGGTGTTGTTGTCTGAACCCACCCAAGTGAAATATAGACATACGTATATATGCACATCCATGATTTCATGTGTAATACGGTTCCAGTAGCAGTCATTTAGACCAGTAACAGAAATCCACTTTAAATAGTGCTTTATTAATAGGAGATTGAAGTACATATATTACTCCTCTGCTGCAGGAGATAAGAGAATATTCTCAACTGTCAAAGTTAGTGCACAAATCTGTAAGGCTAAGCCCGCAAAAAGTACTTTAGTTTAAAAAGACGGGGTTTAAAGCAGGTTAAACTGTGGAGCACATCTAATTTACATTTCAATTAAAAAAGCTGTTGGAATATGAGCTCTCCATTTAAAAGTCCTTCATGATGAGGATTAGTATCTTGGTTGAGGAAATAACTCTCTGGGCTTTCTGTGTTTATATAGTCTTATGTAATACTTTAGATATTTAACAGTATAATAATTTAGATAATTAACAGTTCTAAGTGAAAATAAGAAACATTTTCACAGGACAGTCAACTTTCCAGATGACTTCCCCAGACAGCTTCCCCATTTTTAGAAAAAACAAACAAACCCAGAGCTGAAGTAACTGAGTTGGACTGCAAGTACAGATAGAGGAGATGGCAAAAATAATAAAAAGGGAAACCAAAACACACAAACTAAAAACCAGGGTTAGAACTGGTGCAGTAGAATAGAGAAAATAAAACACACAGCATGCTAGTGCTGCACCACTGAGATTGTGTAAAGTGGTGTAACCCTAAACAACAAAAACAGGAGGAATAGAGAAAGGTTCACTGTGTCATTTGCAGCTGGTGAATATCGCAAAACAAAGGGCTATAGTGGAATGGCCAAAGTGGAACATTGGACAAAGCCCAGGCTGTGGCCTATGGATTTACAGGCAGCTTGCCAAACCAGGTCAGTTCCCAGAAAGCATAAACTCTGCTGCGGAAACTGGGATACAAGGCAGACTTCCAACTGTTGAGACAGAGAGGTGAAAGCATTTCAGGGACAAACCCTACTGAGGCAAGAAAAAAAAAATTAGCAAAAAAATTAAGCTTGTCATTGAAAACAATGAAAATCTTTTCTTTGACATTTTGTCTCTTAAATAAAATTTTAGGTGAATTAAGATTAAGATGAACCAATTTGCCAAATCGAATTTGACCTCCACATTTAACCTATTCATGCAGTGAAACACACACACTAGTGAACACACTAGGCTGTGAGAATTTGTGCTCGAAGCAGTGGACAGCCCTTATCCACCAGTGCCCTGGGAGCAGTTAGGGGGTTAGGTGCCTTGCTCAAAGGCACTTCAGTCATGTCCAATCTGGGGATAAAACCGGTGACCTCCTGGTCACAAGACCAGATCCTTACCACTAGACCATGGCAAATGAACAAGTTTAAAATTTTATTGCATTTTTAGAAAGTGTTCCAACATTTGTGGAAATGATGTTTGTATATACAGCAGGTTTCCTGGACATGAATTAACTTTAGTTTGGTTCTGAGGCAGATATGGCCTAAAAGCTAGAGACTTGAGCTTGGGAGTGAAAGGTCACCACCTCAATCCCTGGGACCAATATATAAATGAACAGTGATTCCCCATCCCTAACATCGCTGAAGTGCCACTGAGCAAGGCCCTGAACCACCAACTGCTCCATGGGCACTGTGGCTGATGTGACTGCCATTGCTCTGGGTATTTTTGTATTCACTGCCCCCTAGTGTGTTCAGTATCACTGATGGTTTCAATGCAGATACATGGAATAAAAGTCCTTCTTCTTCATCTACATTCACACCAGGACAATTTAGAGTAATCAATTTGCCTGGTTGAAATCAATTCTTCATGTTTTTGAACTGTGGGAGGAAACCAGAAACCCTGGAGGAATCCCACGCAGACACAGGAAGAACATGGAAACTTCACCCATCTGAGGACTTGAACCCCAGACCCTGCACTGAGTGGCAAACGTGCTAACCACAAAACCACCATGCAACCATGCTGTTAAAATTAACATTTGTTTAGAAGTTTTTGATTTTTAATAAGTTTCAGTTAATCCTACCAAACGTTCCCCTCACTGACCATTCGAAGATGCTAATTCCTACTCTAAAACTCTGGGAATGCTGTGGATGGGTGTGGTAATGAGTAAACAGCCAACAGAAACCGTGGGATCAGGAAACTAAAACTGATTCCTTTAAAATCAGAAGTAAACAACAGTTCAGTCACGTATCCCTGTCCCAAAACAAACTCTTTAGAGCCACAACAAACAGAGGCAGAGGCAGTGACGGACACTTGGTGAATGGAACAAGGGTCCAGGCTCAGCTGAGATGTGTTTGCCTCAGAACAGCCGGTGAGAAAGAATGACGTGTGCTTTATGTGGTCTGTGGTCCTATTACTCTAAATGGTCAGTGCAAGCAAGGGGAAGTACACGCTGCATCCTGTTCATACAGGAAAGCAATTTCTTGCTGACATTTATAAATCTTCTAATCAGATGTAAAAAAAAGAAAAAAGGTTTAGTGGAAAAAATTGTACTTCACATTTCACAGATATTGTGTGACAGTAACATTCACTCAAGTACCATCATTGTCAATACAATCTTTACTTATGTTGCTTTTGTTTGTTTGTATTTTGAAAGGCTGGCCTTATCCTGAGTTATTCCCACTGTCAGAATCTACCAGATAAGCTACCAGATTCCTGAGCTGTAACATTACAGCTGCTTTTACATATGAAGCACAGTCTAGGAAGAGACAAAGCATTTACACTTGAATAATTAACATATACAACATCTATGAAGCAATAACAAGGATTTCTATGTAGAACATTCTGTTTCTCAAAACACATCCTTTGTTTCAGGGCTCTCTCTCTCTCTCTCTCTCTCTCTCTCTCTCTCTCTACACACACACACACACACACACATAAAGCAAGAGCTATATATAAAGAGCTATTTTTTTATATGTATGCACACACACTGAACTAAAAAAATATAAGTAAAAAAATTATCTAGTCTTACATACAGTCATGGCTGAAAGTGTTGGCACCCCTGAGTATTTCTCCCAGAAAATTATTGCAATTACACATGTTTTGTTATACACATGTTTATTTCCTTTGTGTGTATTGGAACAACACAAAAAACAGAGGAAAAAAAAGGCAAATTTGACATAATTTCACACAAAACTCCAAAAATGGGCCAGACAGAATTATTGGCACCCTCAACTTAATATTTGGTTGCACACCCTTTGGAAAAAATAACTGAAATCAATCGCTTCCTATAATCAACAACAAGCTTCTTACACCTCTCAACTAAGTCAACTCTCCACATTCTTCGAACAACAACTAATATCCTTCGCTAACTAAAGTCAATAAAAAAGGTTTCCC
>BRDA01055850.1:0-26253 GCA_036984385.1 Crenuchus spilurus | reverse complement strand
TATATATATATATATATATATATATATATCACATATATTTGAAAAGCAGACCCTGGCTATCTGGCAGAGTTATATAAGTGTTTTTGAACAGCAGACTCCAGAGGGTTAAAGATTACAAACCCTCTAAATGATTTTGTAATTAGGTAAAATAGAAAAAGAATATAACTTTATAAAACAATTATTAATAAGAGTGTAATGGGGTGGTTACTTCCAATCACCTTCCTCAATACCATACTGTGTTTTTTGCTCATGACAACTATTTTGAACTCTGCTACAATTGTCTGGTGTGTTATTTATTGACTGGTCTCTTATTTATACATTTAGCAAACCCTGTCACATGGCATCTGTGACAGACAAAGTTAATTCCAAACTGGGGTAGTCAAATATTCTGATATATTGTAAGTATAGGTTATATGTAAATTTGTGCATTTGCATGTTTTGTATGCGTTGGGATGAACTGGAACAATTTATGGTGGGCTGAGAGAAAATGAAAGTAAAACTGTACAATCCAGCATTACCCACCTCAACCAACCAATCAACTGCACCACTGCCCAACTTCTAATGCCCCAAAGTGACTGAAAAGTTGAACCCCCTAAAATTAAACCCAAAACTAACTATTGTGTATGACAGTAGTGGGCTTAACTTGTCAGAAATCCAGGGATGAATTTTATTCCATATCAGGACCTGTGTATGAGGCAATTTAAACAATATTACATAAAAAAATAAACATAAAACAAAATCAATAGTCACATTTCCATTGACCATGAAATATGTAAATTAGAATTGAGAATAAAAATTCTCAATAAATAATAATAAAATTAATAAAAATTAATAAAAATTAGCTTAATGGAAACACGACAATTTCGAAAAAACTCACGTTGTTCGATAAAAGTTTTCTGCGCTAAGATGAGTCGCTATGTTTGTAATGACTAATCGCAAGAACAAACATTCACACGTGATTTCATAAAAGTATTTTGCATTTAATGGAAACACCGCAATTGCAAAACTTGTTTTGTCGAATTGTTTTTTTCGACAAAACAGAATATTGATAAAGTTTTGCGCAAAACTACAATGGAAACGTGACTATAGGCAGCCAGTGAGAGATCACAGATTACTGTGTTGTTTATTCTGATGTAGTGCTCTTTTAACTGCATGAGGAAGATACCAGGCAAAACAGTGTATCTCATAAGTTTTATTTCAGCTTTTTCAGCACCACTTCAGCCTTTGTTTCCACTTTTCCGGTTCTGACTTTGTGAGCCAACTGGTGATCTGTGCTCAAAGAAACCTGAACAAATGTTCTTGTCAATTCTCTAATGTGTTGCCAAAATGGAGTTTGCACTGTAACTCACAGCTCCAAACATGTACAAATCAATTGAGGGTGTTTAGACCGTGAAGCTTTTTGCCAAAAATAACTGCAATTTGAAAGTGTTTAGATTGTCGAGCTTTTGGCCAAAACTATTAAATGTTTTCAAACGGCAAGATACTGGTACAGGTACAAAGCTTTCCAAAATGTTTTCCAAAAACGTCATACGGTTATTGCTATTGTCTATTATTTGTGGAGGTTTTTTTTCACATTATTACAGTATATAAACATAATGGTATTCATGAATAATAATAATAATTCTTCCTTCAAACTTACCAAATCAGGCACCAAAGGAGGAAAGAGACAGAAAACCAAAAATCAATAGAGATACGTGCCTTTGCAATACTACAATTAGAGTAGAGGCTACAGAATTAGTCTGTGAGTATTGTTCTAGTAGACTGAAGATACATGCTTTTGTGACCTTTAAACTGAAGGCCAAAAGATTCAATTTTGAGTTTACTTTTTAAATTTCTTTTTTCTTTCTTTTATTAGCAGCCTTTATTCTTCAAAAATATAATATATAAAGTACACACAGGCAGTAGCACAATCAGAAAATAACTACATTAGCACACACAGTAGTATGTTCATACAGGGAATACAAATGCAGCAGCTACAGAAAATCTATAGCTATTATGCACCAGTCACATAAACACACACAATCTGCTCTCATTCTCCTCCTCCCCGTCTTACACATATACACAAAGTCACACAACGGTCAGCCTCGTTTAATGACTCTGACCTTTCTCCATCATGTCCTAGCAGACCAAACATGACTCACAATCACAACAGAGAGCAGAATTAGGCGCAGTGTCATAGAGACACCCATTACAAATGAACCTCACAGCTTCCACTATTAGCACAACAAGCAGATCCCACAATTACCATCATCATCATCATCAGCAGCAGCAGCATCATTGCATTTAACATTCTGTAAACCTTAATCTTATCACTGGGTAAAAAATGCCCTCCAGCATCTTGCTATTATTTTCTGATCAAAGCAAAAGGAAAACGTTTGTAGTCAGAGAGAGAACACAGTGGAGTGAAGGATGTGTAGCAGTACTGAAGAACCATGCAGGTTTATAATAGATGCACCAGAAGTTTATGACGAGAACTATAACAGTGAAGCCAGGCCGACGTCAATAAATGATGAAAATTAAAAATCATAACATATTTAGTATAATTACATAATCATTTTAATTATTCATTTGACTGGCTTCTATCAAGACAGCATTAATGACCTTATAATACAGCATCTAAGAAACAGAATAAGTTCAGATAACGTTTGTGTTCATAACTTTAAAAAAAAGGTAAACTGGTATATTTTATATTCATTATGTTACATGTAAAGTGACACTTCAAGCCTTTTTTTGAAAATTCAAACTTGAAATATGTCACTTAAGTGTAATTTTTTTGTTTGTGACATTTTACCTTTTTGAATTAAATTACAAACCCAAATCACCCTTTTCACTATTTTCTAATTCTTAGAAATGCATAGTAGAACATTCTAAATTTCCTTTGGTCCAGTCATTCTCTGAACTTGAAAGAAGAGAAATCATGAAATGTGAAGATTTTTTTTTTTCAAATTAAACCATACAGCTAAAATTATTTTTAGCATTTAAATAAAGCTTTTTGGTTTCATATTAAATGTAATTAATACTGTATTTCATCACTTCAAAGTGCTGTAGAAGCATTTCTTTTTGTTAAATGTAAGTAGTTACTCTTGCTGAATCTTACAGTAGAACAGTATACAGTTTATCAAAAGGATGATCATTATCCGTTCAATATTTCAGTCATTATTGTTCATAATTATTGAGCCACTTGTCACAGCAATGAAGGCTGCAGTTGCCATCTTGGACAACAACTCAACAGTAGGAAGCAGAATCTGTTTTGGTAACAAACACCATCATAAATATGGAGGAAACTGATGCAGGATCAGTCTTCTAATATCTTCAAGTTGCTGCACATGATACTGAAGAACTTTTAATGGTTATATTTCACAGTCACACTGTGTCCTAAACCACATAAACTAGCTGCAAGATCTAGTTGCACATTGGTCAGGTTGACAGAAGTTTTGTTGATGTATTTTAATTGGAATAGCTTGGTTATTTAGTTGATTCAAATGTTCAAATTTGTAACATTAGCCTTGCCGGTCCAGTTTTAAACTAAGAAGCAAAACTACATTAGTGAATCCAATTGTAAATCCAAATTTTTGACCTAAAATGTTTTACTTCTACTCATATTTATAAGTAGTTGAGTAGTAAAGTGTTTTTGTTGGATGGAAGGGGTGTTGCAATGTTACTGAACTAGCAGTACCTTCACTCCAATATGGGTATAAATTACTCTATCAACATCTGCATACACACACACACACACACACACACACTCAACCTATAAGTCTGGGTCAAGGGATATCCATGACTTATCCAAACTGTCAAAAGTAACTGATGACTAATTATTAAAACTCTTTCATAAGCCAGCTCCTATTTCACCATTCATTCTCCTACGCTATGTTTTCTGTCAAAATACTCTCACATGAACATGAAGAGAACACTTTCATGTACATACAGATGTCAGAGTGGGTCATGTGGGAGAGGGTCATGACCAGGTTGTCAGGGTCACTCAGGGAGTCTGCTTTGGAAAGTCTCTGACACTTCGTAGTGAGTACTGCCCAAATGAAGAATGCTTATGTAATGGAGGGAAATTAGTATTTATGCAGTCTACACACACCAAGAGGATCAGGAGATGTGCGTGCATGTGTGTGTGAGGGAAGATATACACACTCAAGTATGTGTAAGAATGTGGGAATGCCCGAAGGGAAGAGGAAGCATAGAAAATCATACAAAGTCTTCTTTCCACACTTTCCAGATCTAGTGACTTACACAAGACCATAAATCCATCAGTCATAATGCATAGCATAACAGAGAACATCAACGAGAACACTGTAATAAATGTTATGAACTGACATTAGCTTTCAATACAACTCCTTAAAGCAACTTTAACAGCAACCAAAGATAACAGATAATAACGCAAAGTTAAACTAGAAGATGACATAAAAAAACATGCAACTGGATACACAAACATCATTACAGTTCATGAAATTGTCTTTAAATGGGCCATAATATACAACATCTGTGTGGATTTATGCACCAAAATCATCAAAATTCTTGACCATTTCCCAACTACTCTCAATCCAGGAGCATAAAAGGGTTGTGATATAAAGGGTATGCATCACACATCACTGGATTTGTGCCCAATTATCGGTTGCTAGCATTTGCATTCAGTGTAAATGCTAAAAACACAGTGTAATTATGAAAAAGCAAAAACAAAAGCTAAAATAGCAAAGAGCTGTTGCGCAACTGACTACAAATAGATTAATCAAAAATTCAGTGATATCTTTATACAGATTGCCAAAAGAAAATAAAAGCCAATGGAGCACTACAATTCACTGAAAGAATTGTCCATCTTCTCTGCAGATTTCCAAGCTTTCAGTGGGGATTTGTTCATTCTCTGACTGTGTTCAACCTGCATAACACAGATGTGTGTCTACTGAGTGGCGGTGTTAGCTACCAACAAAGGTCCAGCTAGATTAGAGTTTTCCAAATAAAATGTGTAAAAGTACAAATATTTGTATCAATCAATCTACATACAACTAGAATATCCACTGATGATCTCACCACTTTAACTTCACCTTACTGCACTGTAAAAAATGATTGTTGACTCAACTCAGTCAAGTTATCTTTTTGCTTTGACTCAGTTAAGTTGTAAAGACTTGACATGTTAAGTTTAAGTTGTATAAACTTAACATGTCAAGTCCTTACAACTTAACTGAGTCAAAGCAAAAAGATAACTTGACTGACTTAAGTTGAGTCAACAAATCATTTTTTACAGTGTGAATTGTCAGGCATCAATGCTTTTAAATGTCTTTAAGTTTTGCATAGTCTACTTCCCAGCATTATGTGCATGTACAATCTCATATACATGTAAATGCCAGAGTCTGATCTGATTCCTGGCCACATCAATGTCCATTGACCACTAGTACTTTGGTAATTTGGCTGTATTGAAGGTTGTATTGGTTAATTTAAGCAAGTTTCATTTCCTGTTTCAGTTTTACTAAATAAAAACAGCCACATTGCAGAATGTTTTACCACTCAGTCCATCTAAGTATTCCGAAGGGAAAGTGAAGTCAATGAATACCTTCTATATGTAAATGACTGCTGTGACTGGGTACTCTTTGCTATGTCTCCAGCAGTCCAAAACTCCTAACAGTGTGAATCTGTTGTAGGCTATATGAAATGTTTTTTTTTGTTTGTTTGTTTTTGTGACAGCATAAAAATAATTAATTTTACACAGGCTGTTTTTGCAGTTTAATTTTTATATATAGAATATAAATTGGGATTAAATGGTATGCTTTCACAATAATTACAAACAACATTACAATCTTATTTAAAAGAATTAAATACATTGCGTATTTCTAAGATAAACATACTGCAAAGTAATATACATTCCTGTGATAAACTTACTAAAGATTGTGACTAATTGACATAACCGTTGTAATAATTAGAAAAATAAAAACATTTTTGAGCTGTTCTTGAAGAGCACAATGTATTGAAATGTACATGTACAATGCAACTAACCAAACTTTGCCATAAACAACCATTAAAACCTGCTTGTGCATAACATCAGCATTAGTAGTATAGCCATTGCTAAGCATTTTTGTTGTTTAGCTCCCTCTCCTAATACTGTTTACTGCAAAAACACCGTAACTGCATTATGGCTAATTACCCAGGCAGACTCAACAGGCATAAAATGAACTTACAAAGGAAGGGATTTTAAATAAATCCATAATCCAAGCATGGTGAATTTTAAACGCTTGTGTTTGCATTCGGCCTGTTAGAGAGATAAGCTGCTGAACGGCTTTCGGTGTGTGAGTAAGATAGAGAGGGCGCAAGGTTTTGCAAGTCTTCTGTTGCCATGACAAGCTAAAGCAGGTGTGTGTTTGTGTATGTGTAGGCATGTCTCCGTCTTGGCGAGCTGACGTGGGTTCGTGATTTTTGGCTCTAGCAATAAGCTCCTGTGTGCTCCAAAACTTCTACACTCACAGCTCAGAGAGCACTCAGCTCTGTCCTGTACTGACTGCTACATATGACAGGAACAGGACACTTCATGTCACACAGACAGAGAGAGCAACTGTTACCCAAGTGCCAGGGATAAGGCCTCCCACCATGTTGGCCACATGCTCTAACAGCCTAGTGTGTTCAGTTCTGTGGGTGCGTTTCACTGCATACATACATACATACATACAAACATACACACACATTATATATATATAGATAGATAGATAGATAGATAGATAGATAGATAGATAGATAGATAGATAGATAGAGCGAGAGAGAACACTCTAGGTGTGGGGAAAAAAAGGCAGAGGAAGCCAGAAAGGAAAGGCAAAGGCAGGCAGAGGGTAAGGCAGAGATAAAGTGAAGCAGAGGAAGAGATTCAACATTCAGGATTCTTCATTCACAAACAATAGAGCTGTGTTTGGATTCAGAACAGATACAGACGATAAACAATTTGGTTAAGAATACACAAAGTCATCAGGTATAAACAGCAAGACATCAGAACACTAGTCGCGTTTCCATTGACCATGAAATATCGCAAATTAGAATTGCGAATAAAAATTTGCTTAATGGAAACACGACAATAAAAAAAAAAAAAAAAAAAACTCACGTTTATCGATAAAAATCTTTTGCGCTAAGATGAGGAGGTTTAGTCGTATCGAAATTGGTTTATATCGCAAAAGTGTAATGGAAACACTCCAATGGACTTTTTTCGCATCAAGGGAGTCACGTGATCAACAATTGGACGTTACTATTAGCAAAAAAGATGACGAAGAAGAAGGCATATTTGGAATAACGAGGAGAATCCTTGGACAATGTGCAACTGGCTCCACTAGAGATCTCACAGCATCACAAAGTTCATTAAAAGTTGAGTGTGTCATTCAAAAATGTTGAATCCACAGCTCTTCTGTAAAAATCATCAACTACAGTTTCCCAAAAACGCCGCATACGTAAGTATAAGGGGCTTGTCACTCCAAAGCCTCAATAAGTCGCCATCTCCTCTGATGGCTGATGATGAGCGCTAGTGCCGTGGTAGCAGTGTGTATAAAGCTGAAGTATGTGTTTACATCCACTGCCGCATGACTTATCGCGAGAACAAACATTCACGTGATTTTATAAAAGTATTTCACATTTAATGGAAACACCGCAATTTCGAAACTTAATTATCGATAAAGTTTTGCACAAAACTGCAATGGAAACACAACTACTGAAATGATGTGCTAATAGTCATTTCAGATCAAGTTAACTGCCATATTCAGAAAACTATGACATGCTTGATTTTCCTGCAATTCAGACACGTGCTTAGCTCTGCTATCTACTTTCTATAACCTTAAGTTTCCATTCTTGATTTTCAGACAGTGTCTGAGCTTGCTACATGTATATAAATTGAAAAGAAGTGGACTTCACCATAGTTTTATACAGTAGCACTTCAGTCTCAGGATCCAGATAAGTTCCGACTAGATAGTGAAGAATCCCTCTCCATGTTTTAGAGCACATGTGCTGTACAAACTTCTACAAAGAATGACACAGTTTCTGATGAGTTTTTGTTGTTTATTATCAGAGTTTAGAGATTTGCTTTCCTCCACCACGCAAGGCAAGTGTGGGAGGACTGGCAGAAGATGACAACAGGGAGAAATGCAGCTTTGAAAGGAAAGTTAATTCAAGAACTTTGGAGAGCTTCACCAAAATTGGACTGAGGCTGGTGTCAGAGCATCAAGAGCCCTCATGCCCAGACATTTGCAGGAAAGGGGCAACAACTACCATATTCCTAATAGCAAGCCACTCCAGAGCAGAGTCCGAAGGAAGAGTGAAGAGGCCCAAAACCCAAGATGTCTGCAGTTTTCCGTAATTTGGGGTCCAGGTCATCTGCTGGTGTTAGTTCACTGTGCTTTATCAAATCCAAAGTCAATGTTGGCATACACCAAAAAACTTCAGAGGACTTTTTCTTCTTGTTTTATGGAGATGCTAATTTCATCTTCCAGCAGGACTTAGCACCTGCTCACAGTGTCAAAACTCCACTTGTGGCCAAGTTTTGAGGATGGCACAAATTTTGGTTTTCACAAAGTTTGCTGCCTCAAGTTTTCAGAACCTTTTCTCAGATGTTTATATGGGATAATGAAGTACAATTATAAGCATTGCATACATTTTTTAAAAACTTTTTATTGACAATCCAGTTTAAACAAAGACTTAATATGTACAGTGTTGACCCTTCGTAAGACTTCTGCAACTTGCCTCGGCATGCTGGATATCAGCTTCTGGACAAAATCTTGAGTGATGGCAACCCATTATTGCCTTATCAGTGCTTGAAGTTAATCAGTTTCTGGATTTTTGTCCACCCTCTTTTTGAGGACTGACCATAGGTTCTCAATGGGATGGAGATCTGAGGTTCCTGGCCATGGACCCAAAATTTCAATGTTTTGTTCACCAAGCCACTTGGTTATCATTTTTGCCGTACAGCATGGTGCTCCTTGGAGGATGTTTTGATACCATTCTTATTCATGGCAGTGTAATTAGGCAAAATTTTAAGTGAAACCACTTCAGTGGATGAAAAGCAATCCACACATGAATGGTCTCAGGATGCTTTATTGATGATATGACAGGACTTATGGTAGTGCTCACCTTTTTTCTGGACAATCATTTTTCCAGATGTCCTAAATAGTCTGAAGGGGTCTTCATCAGAGGAAATAACTTTACCCCAGTCTTCTGCAGTCCAATCCCTATACTTTATTACTCTGTCGTTGATGTTTTTCTTGGATAGAAGTTGCTTCTTTGCTGCCCTTCTTGAGACCAAGCCATCCTCCAAAAGCCTTCACCTCCCTGTGCATTCAGACGCACTCACACCTGCCCTCTGCCATTCCTGAGCAAGCTCTACCCTGGTGGTGACCTGATGTCATAGCTGCATCCTCTTTAGGAGACGGTCCTGAGGTTTGCTCGACTTTCTTGGGCACCCAAAAGCCTTCTTCCCTCTAATTGAACCACTCTCCTTGATGTTCTTGATGATTCTATAACTCGTTGATTGGGGTTAGGGTTACTTTACAAATAGCAATGTCCTTGCCTGTGAAACCCTTTTGATGCAATGCAATGATGACTATACATTTCCTTTGAGGTCAGCAGGGATAACAGAAGAAAACTTAAAAGCACCACTACCCTTTTAAAGCAACCATTCTGCTCTTCTAATCAGCATGACAGTGTGATTTCTAATATAGCTAATGAGATAATCACTGAAATGATATTAGCATACCGTTTTGTAGGGCTGAAATGCAGTGACTGGAATTCAGTAATTTTTGTGATAAGGTCATTTTCATGGCAGGGAAAAGGCTTCACACCTAATCATTCATCACAATCTAGAGTTAATACAAATTTCCACCATAAAAACTGGGGTGGCAAACTTTGTGAAAACCAAAAATTGTGCCATTCTTAAAACCTCTGGCCATGACTGTATTACCAAATGGTTTGCTGACCACATTAGTTAATTGGCCAGCCAACTAATAGGCTATAAGCCATACTGATCAAAAATACTATTTCATCTATGAGATGTATGACTGTGTATGCTAATAAAAAAATTTAAAAAAAGACTAAGTGTAGATAGGACGTTTGGTGTTTGGTGTAGCAGAACCGCAAAAGTATTAGTTCAGAGAAACGCAATGCATGGCATTTTAAAATGGAAATTCAAAGTTATTTAGCAAATGTGAAGGCCAACAGAGATTCATGAGACAAAGAACATATTGTTGAATACAAGACAACACATTGATTGTTTTAAAAGTAACACAAAATATTTTTACAAATGTGCAAAAAGAACACCATCAAACTAAAAACAAACAAAAAATTAAGTAAATAGTGAAACATCACAAGTTATAAATAACTGATGAAGAATTGCAACTCAAGAGAGTATGCAGGATGCTGTGTGAAAGACATTTAAAAGGACAAAAGCAGTGCAGTGCCACTAAGCAGCACCTTTGAGTGTCTTTGACTGCTAGAGTACAGTGTGACCTGTACTGACTGTCTTTTAGCTTTATGACACAGTCCAAACTCTTGCTCGGCTGTTTTATATTACTGTTCCTATCTCTCGTGAACTCCTGCTTCTCCCTTCTGGCTATTCTTTTCCTTGGGCCGTCTTTTCTTTAAACCTTGAAAAGATTGAATTATCCTGTGCTCGCCTGTATGCTTTCAAACAAACACAGAATCAATCTGAAGGCTGTTTATAGAGAGCACCACGTACACCGATAGCAAATGACAGGCAAATTCAACAGCTCTCAGGCTTGCCAAGCTGAAGCTACTAAACAAGGGAAAAAGAACATACAGCCACCATTCGACCTGATGTTTAGAAGAAAGACAACTGGAAAGTAATCAAGAATGGACCAAACAAGCAGGCTTGCAGTGTCAGAAAGGGTAAAGGATGGCGGCATTTATATTATGGAAGAATCTGCTCTCACTGCACTGTTGTATATATGATGCTTAGGGTTAGTGGGGTTATATATTTACTAAAGTACCAGACCTTTCAAAGTATAACAGACATAATTGCAAATGTCAAAAACCAGCACAGCCCTCCAGCACTAGTGCATTTATGTGCCTGAAAACAGACTAACCTTCAGACTAACAAAATCAGATGAACAAATACGTCAAATGCTTAAGGAGCTGAAAAGCATTTGCGACCTTCAATAACAAAGATAAACAGTCAAACATGTAAAACATCTACAAAGTTGGCTCAGTGCTAATGGCACAGCTGGAGGACATGTAGACTTCTTTAAAGCAAAGCGAGGTCAAATAAAGTAGCTGTGGGTCTTTTTCTGCTTTTCTCTATTTGTACCTCAAGGCCCATCATATGGCTTTAATAAGGCCTTAGAATCAGAACCACAGGTCAACTGGTAACCTAAGCAATGAGAGGCCTAGAATGGGTACCAATGCACTATGTTCAACAAATCAAACACCTACAGTTCAATATTAAATTCTCCAGTTCAGTCTGCGATCTTAAGATGTTTTCCTGAATGCATGTCCAAAGCCAAGAATTTTGTTTAACTCCTTACAGATGTGAAACACTAACAAAAATATGATTCTTGAACAGACACTCTTTACAGACTCAATGACTCAAAGAAGAAAACGTGCATTTACCAAGATTCCTCATATCTCTAATACAATCCTAGGGTGGCTCAACTGCAACTAGATCTGAAGCTCCTCCAGACTCCTCCTCATCCCTCTTTTTCTCATTGCCAAAGGAGCATGCAAATAATCAATTCATCCTCTAGAGCCAATAACACACTGCTAATCTTTTTTGCAGAAGTGGAACACGAGTGTATCAAGTGAAAATGGCCTATGGTCTTCTAATTGAGCACACATTGAGAAGAGTTGAGGGGGTTCGCATGCTAAGTTTCAATTAGGAATTTACCATATAGTATGTACATACATGTGGGGTGAATTACTTAAACCTCTTTCAGATGTTGGAAGTCCAAATCCTTATGTGCAAAAAGAGATTATAGATAGATTCAGACAAGAGGCTGTGATGCCCAAATAAGATTTTGACCTACCTCATTGGATTTGCATTTAGACAAGGTCAGTTTTTAAATAGGCTCTAGGATCCAAAATGAAATTGAAGACATCTTGCTATATGACCTAAATCTGATATCACTAGTGTCATAAGTTGCAGAATGAATATATGGATGTCATTTAAAAAATCAAACACTAATAATATTTGACAGAATCATGATATTCACTGACACAAAGCAGGGACAGTTTTTCACATTTTTTTATTAGAAAAATCACTATGTTCAAAAACCACTGCTGAAAATGGAAATTATTAAATAAAGATATTAAAAACTCATCATTCAATTTAAATCAAGTCCATGTATCACACTGGTTCTTCTTCTCTCTCGCCAGCTTTGAGTGAGTGCATTTCACCTGCAGGTACAGTGTTGATTACTCCCAGCAGCCCACAGCTCTGTCTGCCTTTTGGATCGCTCTCAGGGGCTCTGTGAAAAGAAATTCAGAGAAATGACCTGCCGGCTCTAACGGTAATGCTCAGGTTAATTGAGCAGAAGGAGAGATAACAGAAGAGAAATGAGTGTTATGCAGAAGTGGAGAAATATCCAAAGTCTGCTCTGAACAATGAGCTCAATCACACGTCTACCAGAAGCTTAATGCATAATTGCCATAATCAAAATAAGTCAGCGTGTGCTTGGCCGATTTTATTATGGTGGCATGTCCTAATTGTATTCGCTTTTCTGCCAAAGGCCGTTTAATCTTTCCGTTGTTAGTGCAAGGGGCTGGGTTCTACACAGGGGAAAAACAAGAGTACTCAGCCTAATGATAATTAAATGGCAGAAGCAGAGGGAATAGCAGGGTTTCCAGAGACTGATAACCAAAAGGGGCCAATCTAACTGTGGCCACACATAGAGTTGTGTGCAAAAGTTTGCAGACTCCTGGTCAAATAACACAGATCTTCTAAGCGAGAACAAGAAACATGTAAATTCACTTCTGGAACACACCGAAATATTTTCTGCATTTTTTATTGCATTTACCATTTACTTTCTGCTTTTAACAAACCAGATCATAAAACCTACAATATTTATTGTGCCATAATGTTCGTACAGGCCACAATTTACATTTGGTTTCTTTCCAAAATGTTATATTCAGTAAATAAGTAAGTGCGCATTAACATGAGCGCACTCTGTATTAGATAATATTAACATATTTTCGCTTGGATAATAAAATATAAATGACAATAAAATGTCATTTGGCCTGTGTGTGTGGTGTGTGAGGGGGCCATTATATTATATATAGTATGTTGTAACACACACACACACACACACACACACACACACACACACACACAATGTAATGACAATATGTCATTCTCAGCCAGGTATGTCAAGGTAAGTCAAACATACGAAATGTTAAAAGAAGACAATCCTCAAATGTTGGGCTTAAGCTATCTGGCTAACTGCGTTGAAGAACAGCTCTCAGTGGTATGGAAATATTTGCACTCAACTGGGCAGGATTTTTTGGGTGTAATTATATTTGTTCAGTTTAGATCCCTGCTTGTTAATATACATGACATTACATATAGTATAATGGTGAAGTAACAGGAAATGGTGACTTTCTGAACCACAATACTGAATTACAGCAGACTTATCTCCGCTTGCCCTCCAGACATTTCTCTACTCAACTGCTTACTGGACTATTGAGACAAATCACATGGCTCTCTGAAGAAAAAAAAACTTTTCAAAATTAATTAACACCCAGGCTAAGCTGCTTTTAGGTCAGCCACTCATCAGCATCATTTCCTGCTCACAGTTTCAGGCAAGAAAATTAAAAGGCCAGACTTAGAAAGAATGGAGAACTGAAGACAAGGAGGACTCAGTGGGCTAAGGAAAAAAAGAGAACACCTATGTGAAGGCAATTTTATCATACTCGGTGCATATGTAGGAGATAACCTGTGAAAGGTACAGAGCATGACTAATACACAGCTATCTCCTTTATTCCTTATTCCTCTTCAGACATCGCAATCCAGCATCAGTGTAATATAGTGCAAACTGTAAACATGGAGTGTATTATACTCTGCTACATTTCATATTCTCCATTCCTACTCGGGGTATGTTTTCATTATTTGTTTGGACTTGGCTGAGGCTGTCTTTTATGTTGATGTCACAGATGCCACACTGGATCGTTTGAAGTGAGCCTTCTGTGCTTCTAATATTCCCATTTGCCTATCCAAGCCAACTTTGGTTCTTGTCTGCGTCACGATCTCATACTGGCCTTTTTCTGAATTGGAGAAGGTCTGACTTTTGTTGACATCTCATTTCATCAGCTTCTCCATGTCAGCTCAGATGCTGAATACTTCAGCTAACCTTCAGGTGACTCATCAGTATTTCTTTTCTTGCTTTAAAATAAACGTATTGCTAATCCTGTAGTATAAAGGTGTTCTGTAGAGTGTAAAAGGACAATTCCATTAGAAAATGTCTTCAGCTGACAGCTGCTTAATAAATACTTCACCTTTCATCAACAAAAACACAAGAGAGAAATTCACTTGTGATTAAATCAATATGAATATGAGCTCTCAATTTTTAGTACAAAAATAAAGAGTAATCAGAGTGTTTAACAAGTGATTTAATATATGGATTTACCAAAAAGTTCAGCTGGCAGTAAACAGTCAAAATTATACAGTTAGGCTACATTCACATTACAAGCCACATTGCTCAAATCCAAATAAAATATTGTATTGTCTGTAATGTGAACAAATCTGTATCTGAAACGGCTCGCAAGCATTCATTGATACGTGTATACATGTCGCCTTCATCACCAACAGCAAAAAGCATCACATTTTTGCAGGATTGCAAAAATACAGTCGCCGGTAAAACTAAATAAAGAAGAAAATGAATAGGAAAGTAAGACTTGAAAAAGACTTATTGAAATGTGTTGTTTTAGAGTTTGGGCTAGTTTCCGTTTGAGTAGTGTGACTTTCTGTTGCAAAATTGGTAGAAGGTTTGGGGGATCTGGCAACTCTGTCTTTGTGAGAACAACTGTATTTAGTACAACTGGTAAAAGACGTGATAATAGCTGATGAATGATGGTGTTCTGCTCAGAAAGACAGTAAACAGGTGGTGGACTGTACATGATCAGGTGTAGGTGAATAAATGCCAGCTGACTGCTTTTGCTGTTTTCACAGTTGTGTGAGTATTACAGACTACACACATGCGTACAAGCAAAGACACATGAAATCTGATCTGGCCAGTCACATTCAAGTCACATGTCCACGGATCGGATAACTATCAGATCTAGGGCCACATATGTAAGTGACTCAAATCTGATTTGAAAAGATCAGATTTGACTTGTCGACACAGCCCTGAAAAGATCAGACCTGAGCCACATTAAGACAAAAGATCAGATTTGAGTCACTTCAGCCTGTTAATCTGAACGTAGCCTTAGATTTGGGCAAAAACAGAAAAAAATGCTATTACTTTTAAAGAAATATGAGGTAAACTAAGACCTTTTATCCAACAGAGCGATTTGGTTTGTAAAACTGGTTAGCAACATGTAGATGTGCCTACAATAGCTGAGTCAAATATGTTTTTGTTCATGTAAGTATAACTGTTGTACTATTTTTATTTATAATCGTTTAACATCTGACTTTTGTTCTGAGCTGAGACTGTTTTGTCAAAGTTATAAAAATCCTACCACTCATCTAACTCCACAGTTACAAGATTCAATTAATATGCTCCATAAGCTCCATTAATATGCTTTGATATAGCACTCTGTGAACAGCCATCCTTTTCAGAAATGAACTTCTGTGCCTTACCCTCCTCACGGAGGGCTCAATGATCATTTTGTGGACAACTGTCAAGTCAGCAGTCTTCCCCATGATGGTAGCCGAGTGTGCTGAACTAGACTGAGAGATACACAGTGTTTATACTTTCTGAATAGCAATTTAGTCAAAACTAAATATTATAAAAATCTGAGTTGCTGTATTTCTGATTTTCATGACCTATAAGTCAAATAAAAAAGGCTTGATATAAACCATTTTACACGTAATAAACATTAAATATATGGCAGTTTACCTTTTTGAATTAAATTATGAAATGTTTTGAAATCCATTAGTATATAATTGTCAGAACAAAAACTCACGTGAAACAATATATGAAGTACAGTCGCTATTTTCAAATAATGCAAAAAAAAAGTGGAAAAATGTCAGAAATTAAGATCCCAGTAACTGAGATGTTTAAAAAGTTCCAATAGGAGATTCATTTCAAAATAAGGGTTTTAAAACAACATGTCTGACCGAATACCCCAATAACTACTTGGACACTTATCTAAAAAAGATAGATAATAAAATATAAAAATGTAAAAACCTTAAAAATATAGAAAAATACTACGTGCTTAAAATGCATATAAATAGGCAGGCATATCTACTTCCTTAGCACAAGACAGACAAATAGGTGAATTTAAAGCACTATCATCATAATCATTGTTCAGATTAATCACTATGCAGAATCACAGAGATGGTGCATTTTATTCACTCGTTTTTTAAAGAGTGCTTGAGTTTAATCAAGTATGTAGCAAGGCCCTAATATGAAGATGAAACAAACTGCATTAAGTGCTTGAATGAATGCAGAATATATATTTATACAATAACAAGGAGAAAATAATAGTGGCTTTTACAGAGGACCACCTTTGTACAAAAATCACAAAGCACAATTTGACAAACTTGGATATTAGACAAACAAGGAACAGTTTGAACTTGAACAGGGCTGAAAACATGCTAGTCAAACATTGAGATTCGGCAGCAGTCAGCAGACTTACTGCATATGGTCAACAAGTTGACCAGTGATGGCACGTGCAAACCTCCACCAAAACCCAGAGCGTGAAGGTGATATCTTCTCTGCACGATCACCTGCTGCACTCTTGGATTGATGACGCACAGATTTCATTACAAGGGCTTTAGTGTGGGGAGCATAGGGGCTCAGCCATATGTTTTCATTATAGTCAAGCAGCTAGAGACGCCTGCAAGCTGTTCCTCGGGGAGAAACTGGACACAGAGACTATTAATCTCAGTCGTGAAGCAGCCAGGGGGACAATGTGACCATTTGAAATGCCATAACAATACTGCTCCTCCGCAGGTCTGGATGATTCGTTCAGCATTATTTGCGGGGCATTTGCAATGGTTTAGCCAAGTCCAGTGATCCTAATATTTTCCAGCTCAGGCCTGAACAAGTGGAACAAATCAATTCGTACCAGCTAAAATGGAGAAGCTTTGAGGTGGCTTCATAGCCTGAGCAGGAGCCATCATGGGCCAAGGACTTCTGTCACTGAGTTAGGGACACAGCACATCCGAATTTACATGCATAAACACTGTTTGTCCTTGGGTTGCTAATCCAGGCTTTTCTTCAGTCAGGCACACAAAAAACTGATGGAGATGGTTTCATAAGCCACTGAATAAATGAGCAGCCTTTGGGGTACTTATGTTTGCAAAAATGGCAGCCTGATTAGGCCTTCTCATGAAATACGATTTTTAAGCAATGCAGTGATAATTAAGACAACATTTTGTCCATTTCACATTAAATATGTGCAAATATGTAAAACTGACCTTTCGAAAAGCAAATTCAACTTTGCATGTGCATTAGCTTACATTATTATTCTGTACGATTACCGAAGAACATTGGCCTGGTCTAGCATCAGGCAGTACATTAATTAAAAGAAAACAGATTTTAAAAACATGTAAATATGACTGGGCAAGTGGCCTGTACCACTGATACTGACATACTGTTATATTGCTATTACTATTTAATGATATATTTTAGAGAATTATTACACTTAGCTTGACACTTTTTCTGCAAGAGAAAATATGAGTAAGAGAGGGTGAAGATTGGAGTGCCAATCATTGCCAGTGAACTAGCACTTTCCACTCACTAAAAGATCTTCCCAACCAAAGCTTGGATTTTTGCTTTATGGTCGCCATAACACCCTGGAACCCCCCATATGGAATCACTTGGTTTTACATGAGCAGGCTAATCTAATAGTTTACTCTTCACATGTACTTTCCATCACAGTCATGTGTGTATTGTTCATACTGGGTTAAGAGTTAAGGATAAAAGGAAGGCAAAAATTCCAACACATTAACTCGAGTCCCCTATGCACACTCAATGCCATCACAACTAATGTGTTTATAAAACATGTTGATCTGGTTCTAAAATCTAAATCTAAAAATCAATGTTTGGAGTTAAATAGTAGTTAAATGTAAAATATTCAGTACAAGCACACCGATAGATATAAAATGACTGCAATATGAAATGATGCATTTCTGAAACTGAAAGAAAGAAAATATGTCCCTGTGGTCCTTGCTGCTTGGCAATCATACTCAAACTGTTTTTATTTGTGGAACAATTGTTTATTGAGATTAGTAATAATAATAATAAGAAATTATACAACATCCCTAAACTGTGGTATAATCATTTTAATCACTTCCTCTTGTGCTGCATACTTTATTATGACACAGGCTGAAAGTTTTAGATAAGCCTTCTCATGGAAGGAAAAACTCACTCACGTGAAAATAAACACAAATCACTTCATTCCTCCAGTCTATCAGTCACGCAAAGTTCTTCAGAACCAGTAAATGACAAGGCATTTGCTTCCTACTCCCACAGCAGTCCATTCAAAAGCAAAACAAATGACATTGCTGGGTGTACAGTGACAGGCATACGTCTAAGGGGTGGTTTAACTAAATAGAGATGGAGTAGAGGGTCATTTTATTTCATAAACACAATGGTGAAGCCTCTAATAGGGAGATCCATTCCCAAAACATATTACAGCGTTCAACTTCTCTTTGTATTACAGAGCAGGGTCTCAGATGTCTGACTTATTTGGCATTTCCCTTTCAGACAAAAACTAAACAGGCCTCTGTGGGTGTTTGATCTTACTTAAAAGCACCCAAACCATAGATCACAATGTTACAAGAAAGAACAAGACCAAAGGTGAAGAGAGCACTGTAATTAAATTATGATCATTCCATAATAACTCTCAAAAGGTAAGGCAAGTCCACAATGGCACCGCACTGCAATTGATCATTTTACAATTTGGCAAAGATATATTGGCACAGTTTTAAAAGAAAATGAAGATGAAATGCCTCATGATACGATTTCAAATCTCACACCTGTCAATGGGAATAATTGCACTCCATATGGAAGTATTGGGGGTCAAAAGCTGTAGTCAAAATGCAACAGATTTTCTAGAAATTCAAAACAAAAGCCATCATGACATTAGTTATGTTCCACTTGGTTGGTTTGACATCACATGACAACAAAAAAAAATAAGTCAATAACTTACTATAATGAATATATTATTTGTGGTCGAGTTTTAAAAAGCTCCAGAACCAGGAGCAGAAAAACAGGAGAACAGCTGGCATATACTAGTACTGAAATAACAAGAATTAGGAATATTCCTGAGGGTGATGTCCATTAATAACTGCAAACAGATTTGGCAGAGATTAGGATGCTGCCTCATACACCTGACAACACGACACACTGTGAAGTCTTATCTGACTTACAGCATGAAACTAGATCCATTTCTTCCCTGAAAACACAATTCCTGTTCCACCTCTGCCTTGGTCACTGTTCCAGACTACTTCACAAGAGCAAAGAAACATTAACAGACCTGCCAACCTTGGAATTCTTTTTTGAGTAGCAAATTACTGCAGCGGTGCGGCAGTGCACTGCATGGCACAAAATGCCACATTTTTTTCCAGTCACCTATAACTACTTATATTCAATCTTTGATCACATATGCATCACCATACATCAATATGCACCATCTTTTATTAGTCATACTGTACATCCCTATACATAATGTTATATAATCCTTTCTTAGTTATACGTCCCTATGACCCATTAAATTCACTATATACAATTAAATTCAATCCTTAAGCAGTCATAAATCAAAATACCATTATATACAATTTTACCATTATACACAATGTTATCCATCCTTATATTCCATTATATAGAACTCTTAACCAGCTATGTATCATTATACACAACCTTTAATCAGATATATATCCCTAAATACCATTATATAGAATTCTTAACCAGCTATACATCATTATACAGAGTTGTATACAGCCCTTAAATAGTTATACATTCCTATACACCATTACATACAACATTAACCAGTCATACATCCCTAAACAATTAGATACAATTAGAAACCCACCACTAGGAGTCACTAATAAGTGTGGGTGAATGCTAACATTAGTGCACACTGCACAGAAGAGGTCATGCTTGAAGATGTGTGTAAACACAGTTGTCCAACTCACTTTCTAAAAATTTTGAAATGGAGGAAGAAACAAAGCTCTTTACATCAGATTTTATTGAAACCCAGTGCAAGTGAAAGCAATGAAAGTGTAGCAAAAAAGTCACTGAAGTATAACGTTTGATATTTAATGTAAATATGCTTAATAAAACAATTTATTTATTTACATTCTCTTTTATTAAGTATTATTATTCATACATTATTTGTTATTTATAAGGTATATTTTTCTTTTTTATAAACGCGTAACAAAATTGTTTGGTATTTGGGGGGCTGGAATGGATTAATAGCATTTTAACTCATTTTAATTTTGAAATTTAATTTGATATACAAGCACATGGAGTTACGAGCTCTGTCACAGAATGAATTAAACCTGTAAGTCAATGTTCCACTGACTTCAGTGGTTGAGGAAATTTTCTTTAATTTAGGAACAAATCGAGTATTTGAAGTCTCTAAAAAAAAAAAAAACTTCTAAGTTTGTAAAGCTGTTTCTAAACTGCTGCCTCTTTGGTGACCTGCTCTGAGTTGGAGGGCTCATTCTGTCAAAAGAGGGCATTTTCTTTCCATCTGGACAGACTGCATAGAGGCCATATTCACTCCACATGTGATGCCGTAACACAAACAACTTGGCCTAACCACTGGCTAAACTCCGCTCATTCGATAACTCTGGAGGAGGGAAGTATATGAGCCAAGAAACTGTTCATTCCACTGTAGAGGAAGTGAGTTATGGAAAAACTGGCAGGCATGAAATACAGCATAGCTGTGTGTTAAAGGGAATGAGAGCGTGTTTAGAACGATGTGGCACTATCTCTGAAGACATCTGAGCACTTCAAAAATGAGTCAACAGCCTTCTTTTCAAAAAAAGTAATGAACTGCTAAAACCAATTAACACAAAGTGATGTATGGCCAAGTCTGATACAGGTCAGCAATTTCATCTCAAGATTTTTCTAAAGAGATTCACAGAATATAACTGCAAACAATTAATATGAATGAATGTTCTACTTTACATGATTATTCAGATGGAAAAGAAATCACGAGTGTATGTTATTAATTTCATAATATATTAAAACAGAAATATCTTAAAATATTAAGACATTTCAACGTTTTTGTTTAGAAAACCAAACAGTATATGAAGGATCACTTACTCAGAAAACTTCAGTAAGGACTTCAGTTGAAAACATCTGAAACAGAGCTAGAACAGAAAACCAAAGGGTTTTGTTTAGCATTGTATATTAAATGCAAAGAAATTCAGAGTATGTTGTTTACCCTTCATTAGAACATCTAGAGCATAAGAAAGAATAGGCGACTGAAGACTTTAGACTGGTGGCACTTAATCACAATGGGAGGAAGAAGGGTAACACCACTGAAATATCTGGTTAGTGTCAAAGAAGTTTATTGTGCAGTCTTCTGGTTAGCTTATTGTGTCTCAACTGTTTGTCTGCTGCTTTAATGGGGATCCTTGCCAACAGTGACGGGGTATTTGCCCAAACTGAAGTACAAGACTAAAAGACTTAGAATTGTTAATGGTTTCATATTGAAATTAAAGTTTGTTTGGGAACCATTTGTGCTTTAAGAACCTTTTAAAGACAGACTTCTTCTGTTCCTCAAAGAACATTCAAGGAAAGGGGTTTAAGTACAGACAGAGAGCACAATGCATTTTGACAAGAAATCTGACAAGCTAAACCAACGCATAATAACAGTGATTAAACAACCTGAGAATGCTATTAGGACTCTTTGGAAGGGGGGGAGGGACAGAGAGAGAGAGAGAGAGAGAGAGACAGACAGACAGACAGACAGACAGACACAGAGAGAGAGAGAGAGAGAGAGAGAGAAAGAGAAAGAATGTGTGGTGCATTTCTGCTTTGTGGGATGATTACAGAATGATGTTTCACTAATGAAAAGCACACAGACACAATAAGGTAGCAGTGAGGCATGAACAAAGTGAGGAAATTGTAGAGCTTGAGGCAGTGAGGTGAACATGGACACTGCAGGAATGAAGAGGTAGTGTGACAGGAAAGAAAAAAAAATCCTCTGCATCCCTTAAGGTCAAAAAGATGAGTGAACCACACAAGCAACAAGAATTCTACAGGAGCTGAAATGATCTTTTTTTTAAATAAAGAAAAAAAAATGTCATTCACTGTCATGGCAACATCCCTCCAGAGGCACAGCGGTGTCAGAGCTGCCTGAACAAAAGTTCACCTCAGTACAGGTCTGAACTGAAACCTCCATCCAGCTCACCTCAGACACTTTTCATAAAACAGAAAAGTTTGTTTAAGACAATATTCATCTAATCTCAATCCAAAACCTTTAGAAGATTCTTTATTCTCACAACAAAAATAACAAAGTAAGAATTAGATGGTCACTATTTACTAAAATATAAACATCCTCTTTAGATACATCCTCTTATCCTCTAATAGTATGTCCTCATTAGTTAATAAGGTATATTCTAGTGCATCTCAAAAATTAGAATATCTTAAAACAGTTTGTTCATAATTTAATTCAAAAAGGTAAACTTTTATTTTAAATTCATTACATGAACTGCACTGTTGGGACTGTTTGAATAGTAATTTCACACTCTCACACTCTAAATGAAATATTCTAATGATTTGAGATTCTGGATTTCTGATTTTTATGAGCTATAAGTCATACTGAGCTACACATGTCATGTCACTACACATGAAACGAATATCAAAAAGGCAGTACGTTTGTGAATTAAATTATGAATTACTAGTGTAGAATTTATGAACTAGTAGTGGAGATTTAAATACTAAAAACATAATTATATTAGGAATAATTCCAGTATGAAACCAGAACAAGAAGAAAAAAACATGCAGAACAACTACCTTCTGTAATTTTGTAGTATCACTATGACCATCTCTTCAATTATTAGAAATTTCTATTCACTATTTAAATATCAGCCATTCAAGATATTAAAGTTTATTTTCAATACTATACAACTTACAATACAACTTACTCAGTTATTATGAAATCTTTTATAGCCCTGTACATAATGTCCTTAATTTTTACAACTTCCTACAAACTGTTTGAAATCTATAGACTATTAGTACCATATTATTAGTACCATACAACAATGTTATATGTTTCTGCAACACAGTTGATGTTTTATTACTGAAAGTACCAAAATATGAACAGTACTGTATGTTGCTTTTTTGCCCCAGTGCATTTTTTTCCTCTGCATAAGATCAGAAAAGTACTACTTAATTTGTTACTTACTTTACTTAAGAAGCTTGGTTGGCTTAGAAACATTGAAAAATAATACTTTCAACGGTTCAGAAGAGCTCCAACATGTTCTGGCCAAAGGGGAAGAAGAGTGAGTGTAATTCTGCATTTATGAAAGGGTAATAAAAAGCATAAATCCATTTGGTTCAAATGCAATATTGAATTTGTTTCCGGTGCAGATTACTAAGCTCAAAGTAAGGCACTCTCCTCAATCAGTTTCTTTCATTTTAGATGGACAGAGTAATGAACTTTTCCCAAGATCAGATCATGAGGGCAATTACTCAAGTCTGACCTAGATGATTTTCTGTACTGTTTCACTTTGTTCAGTAAAAGAGGAAGAGTTTCACACATCAATCAATGCAGAAAAAGCAATGCTCTCCTTTCATTTTCCAAGGAGAAGTAAAAACAACATTGCAAGACCACCTGTCTTGATCAAAATATTTGGAAGAACAATCTAAGGGTGTGATAGGAATGATCACAGAAGGGAAATAGAGAAATAAAGCTAGCGTTAGAGTAACATAAATAAACAACTGCAGGAAGAATGTCTATTTTTTCCTAAAATATGCATCTAAATATAAAGATGAAAAATCATTGTTTGGAGATGCACCAAGAAAAAACATTTGGTTTCAGATCTCTCAAGGACCTTAAAAACTTTTTCATAAAACAATGGGTTAGTGTGAAGAGCCATTTATTTTGTTATTTTAGTCAATTTCAGATTAGTTTCATGTTGTTTTAAAAGTACACTTAGTACTTAAATCTGATAAAGGCAAAGGGATTTCAACAGATTCTCTGAATCTTTTGATGAAATAACATACTGTAGATAGCAAGATATTCAATGTTCACAATTTTACATTGAGGAACATTTTTCTGAAATTATTCCACAATTTGTAGATGCAATTTTTGTTTTCCCAAACTGGTTAACCCTTGCCCATCTTTGCTTCTGAAAGACTCTGCCTCTCTAAAATGCTTTTTATATCCAGTCATATGACTTAGTTGCAAATTGCTCCTTTTTTTATAGTTCATTATAAGTAGTAGTACCACTTACTTTCCAATCTTCTATGTGTACCCCGTCCTAACTTTTTTGTGATGTGTTATCATCATTAAGGTCTAAATTAACTTTTTTAAATTAAATGGTAAAATGCATTTTCAATATTTCACTTTCAATATCTGATATGTGCTCTATTTTCTACTGTGAATAAAATATGGCTTAGTGGTTAGAACGTTTGCCTCTCAGCGCTGAGGTCTTGGGTTCAAGTCCACATCTGAGCGGAGTTTCCATGTTCTCCCCGTGTCCGCGTGGGTTTCCTCCGGGGACTCCGGTTTCCTCCCACAGTCCAAAAACATGGAGATCAGGTGGATTGGATACTCTAAAAATTACCCTGGTGTGTGTATGAATGAATGTATGAATGTATGTATGCCCAGATATGGTTGGCACTCTGTCCTGGGTGATTCCCCTAGTGCTCGATGCAGTCCTCCATGTGGACGGTCGTTTCTGGTTGAGAGTACGCTGTGTGCTTCTCACCGGAGTGTGAGTATATGAAGTGTGTTGATTGTAAAGCAACCTTGGGTGTCTAGAAAGGGGCTATATAAGTATGTATGTGTATGTATGTATGTATGTATGTATGTATGTATTTACATTTTACACAGCATCCCAGCTGTTTTGTAATAGGAGTTTTATTTGAAATATGTTTGGATTTAACATTTATATAACGCAGTTGGAATTAAAAATAAGCAATTTTGCAATTCAGTAACCTATTTTTTTAAACACCAACATTAATGACTATAATGTGACATGGAAAGGGTGCTCATGATGTGTAAAATTAGGGTTTTGGCCCGAATATACTTCAGAAATCAAGTTACCTCATTACATGTATAACCAATTTTCTATGTGAAATTGTATTATATCATTAACACTAAATAAATTAATGGCCACTATATTACTCTGACTCAACAATTAGATTCAATTAGAACATTCAAAATGAATAGTTAATTTTTACATCCCAATTTTATAGAACAGATTATCAACTGGAGAAGTCATAAGATCATAAGTCATAAGATTTGACAGTTGGTTAAAGCCACAAAGTTAGAAAAGAAGGCTGAGCACTCCATATAATTTGTGCTTTCTTGCATTGTGATCTCATGGGGGAACCAAAATGGCCACCAAAATGGGAACAATGTCAACAAAGCACATGCATATCAATGGGAAAACATTGTCATCTTTAAAACAAGATAGATCAACAGCTATACACTAGATCTTCCTAAAACTCTGTACACTGGTGTAAAGGCATATCAGCTTTATGAAATGAGTACAATAAATCTGGGATAAAACAGTGGAAAGTCAGAAATCAGCTGCAAAGCTGAATTTATGGAGACTGTACAATGAGCAGGCTGACTGCGTGATTGTCAACATGTAGACTCTACGGCAGTGATGCACACACTTTTTCAGTATGCAAACTACTTATCTAATGACCAAGTCAAAATGATCTACCCACTATAAAAATGCAAGACATATACAGTCATGGCCAAAAATGTTGGCACCCCTGAATTTTTTCCCAGAAAATGAAGTATTTCTCCCAAAATATTATTGCAATTACACATTTTTTATACACATGTTTATTTCCTTTGTGTGTATTGGAACAACATGAAAAGCAGCAAAAAAGGCAAATTTGACAATTTCACACAAAACTCCAAAAATGGGCCAGACAAAATTATTGGCACCCTCAACTTAATATTTGGTTGCACACCCTT
>BRDA01055845.1:0-38396 GCA_036984385.1 Crenuchus spilurus | reverse complement strand
TATATATATATATATATATATAAAATCACCTATAATGTTCCCTATAGTCTGTACAATTCCATTTCTAAGATAGACTGAAATCTTTGAGTGGCAAAACAAAAATAAAGAACTATGTATTGCTTGTACTGTAAATCAAAAACAAAACATTTCATTGTTTCTTCACGTTACTTCATTAAAAACTGGATGGAAGTGGATGATGAAACAGAGCTGTAATGGCATCTTGTGTTTTTTCAAGTGCAAGAGAAAACAAGCTCTTCAAAGTGACAGTTATCACTCAGTGCATGTGAAAATGTTGCATTGAGTAGTATACAATTGTTTGGTATAGACTATTCTCAGACAAAAGGGCTGACCATCAGTTGTGCTGCTGAGCAGTACTGATGACTTCTCATATTTTATTTTAGCTGATAGTTCATTAAAAAGTGCTCATCACTGCTGAATGGATTCATACACCCATTCTGTCAGTGTGAGAACCCTCAAATGAATAACGAAACCAATTCTTCTGGAAGTTGCAATGTTGTGACAAAGCTTGTTTGCTTTCATGGGAATAATGAGTTGTCGTTGAAGGTCAAGGTAAAAGAAGAACTATTCTCGACTCTTCTATTCATGAGGGGCATACTGTTTGACTCCCAGCATTATCTAATTAAAGTCAATGAAATCATTAATAATGAATGAGAGGATGACTTTTATGCAGTGTGTTGAAATCACCTCAGGGGAGTGAGCTCAAAAGTCCCATACGTTTATGAAGGAAACGTTTTGAATGGCTGAGTATTATGAAATGAAGTCATAGCAGAGAGAGATCCTTTGAATGGAACCTTTGTGATTCATTGTTACAAGTTTGTTGCATGAACTCATTAGTGGAGGAAACTAATAGCAGTCATTTAAGAAGTTTATATTCATAACATGTAAAGTGTCATTTCAATGTAAGCTCAAGCAGGTGGGGGGTTTATTAAACAAGAAAGAACATAAACTGAAGTATACTGTGGAACCCAAAACTGAAGGACATTGAACACTGATGGTAACAGTGGTGAGACCAGAAAAAGAGCATAAGGAAATGTGGGAATATATTTACAAGAAACAATCAATGTGAGGATAGAGAACCGGGGCTGTAGAACAAGACACAGGTGCACAAGATAACAAGGGGCGTAACTAAGACAGGGCAGAAGTGGTGACAAAAGGTAAACACAAGGATATGGCATGAGTCCCAGACGAAAACATAATGAAAACAAATGCATAAGGAAAACGGAACGAGGAACAAACACGACACTGGGAAAAAAACAGGGAAAATAACTTCACACAGTGTGACACAGCTCGAGTCTCAAAATAGCTCATGAAATCCATTCATCCATTATCTTCTGCTTAATCCTGAGCAGGGTTGAGTCCCCTACCCCTTCAACGGGTGCAGGACAGAGCATTACAAGTTTGAGTGAATTAGTATTCAAAAAAGAGGCTTGAAATATGTCACTTTTATACATAATTATATAAAATATAACTTAAATACACTCAACATATTAACATTAGTGTTAGCATGTGTCTATATTGTCAGTATAAATAGTTGAGGAACCTTGTGTAATTCACTGAGCAATTGCTTTTCCCATCTGCCCAGAGGCTGTTTGGAGAAAGGTGTTCTTGGCTCTATATGATCAATACAGGTATGTGTGTGTGTGTGTGTGTGTCCAGCAGGATGTGAGGCACGCGTACCTCAGCAGATCAGGATGTCAAGAGAAGGCGGGATTGACAGTCGTGACAAGAATGTTAAAGAATATTAAAAAATCCAGACTTTTCTCCACATTGTTTATCAAGATATGGATTCCATCTCACATTTGAGGAATGTTATGTGACATGGTTGCTCATGGTTAGTTTGGCATCAGAGGAGAGAGAGAAAGAGAGAGAGACAGAGCAGATAAATTAAGATGTTAATTCTTTATTCATATTATTCCCTCATGCACTGCTGTTGGTGACTCAAGATGTTTAGACGATTAGCCATGCACAGCTGTTCCTGATATGTCAAATAATGATTGACATAATGATATAAAAAACATGAAAACAATCGTGCAGCAAATCCCCCAAATCTCCTCCCAGTGTGCCAAAGCTGGCCTGATCACAAGTTCTTGATCACTGCCTACATGTCTTCTATTTTTATACACTCTACATGCTTTTATGCTTTGATACAAATGAAGAAAGTTCATTCACACTTCATAAATATGTAACACGGCCTGCAAAACAAGCATCAAATCTATATATATATATATATAATGTTGATTTAAACAAATGCGCATTTTTGTTTTTTTAAAACAAAAATGCCAATAGCTACATACGTTCATAATGAATATAGACATGATTAATCATATATACAACACGAGCCATCAGCTAATCGAGAAGCGTGATCTGTATTTATTTTTAAGAACCAGTTTTTGGAAGTCTTGCAATTAAATGCATCTTTAAACATTGCATAATAGCATTACATAATTATTTGGGTTAAGTAACCATTAAAAATCAGCCAAACACATTTCATATTTTATTTTTTGGAGCGCTCATTAATCAAGCTGAAAGAGTAAGTCCATCAGGACCAAGCTTAATGGAGAGCTAATTAATCAGAACCACATGCTGTGTGCCGAGTGGTCAACTTTTGCTTTAAACAACTAGGAAAAATACTTTAAACTCAAATGTAACAATCATTCAAGTGTGAATTATTTAAGCGGCTTGCGTGAGCATTGCTCCTATAGTTCTTCTAAATGCTTTTTTTTCTGAAGTTCTGTTTTGCTTGCCTGAGAGAAACCTCAGGAAACTTGAGCTAGACTTGAGCAGGTGGTTTCTGCTTTGTAATGGAAAGCTAGACTCTCACTCCTCCAACTCACTTCTCTGAGAAAGAAAACTTGAAGCTGAGGAGCTGTAAAGGTGATCGGGTACAAATCATTAAAGAAGAACATTTGGTACTATATAAGTGAAGTTTCATGTGCGGTCTTTATTTCAAACTGTTGTTGGATAACTACATTATTAACAGAAATGGCATTAACAGCTTTTGTACGTCCAATCCTCAGCTTTTTTTGGGGCATTCACTCCTCACTGGCCACTTCATTAGGTACACATACCACATATTTATTGCCCATTTTATCAACTCCAATGACCATGTAGGTGCAATTTGTAGTTCTACAATTACAGACTGTAGTTCGTCTGTGTCTCTGCATATATTTAGCCTCCTTTCACCCTGTTCTTCAATGTTTAGGACCACCATAGAGCAGATATTTTTTGAGTGGACATTCATTCTCAGCCCTGCAAAGACCCTACCATTGTTGTGTGTAGGTGTGTTGTGTTGGTACGACTGGATCAGGGTGTTTAAATATGTCCACTTCCTGTCCATTCATTAAACACATTTTTTATTCATCTTGTAGATGTAAAGTCCGAGACAGTAGCTCCTCTTTTGTGCACAGTTTGTGTTGGTCATCCTCTAGTTCTTCACTGGTGGTCACAAGATGCTGCCCACAGGACGTTATTGTCTGAATAGTTTTAGTAGGTGCACTATTTTCAGTCCAGCAGCGATACAGAGGCGTTTAAAAACATCAGCATCTCGGCTATGTCTGATCCACTCTTACCGGCTCAATGCGCGCTAACACACCACCACCACATTGGTGTCACTGTAGTACTGACACTGATCCATTGTCTAAACTTTTACTTGCTTTGTAGTGGCCCTGTGGGGAGTCCCAGGGTAAAAGGAGGGTAACAAAGTATACAGAGAAACAGATAGCCGACAGACTACTATATAGTCAGTGGAGCTGAAAATATTGAGTGTAGATACAAGCTATGTGTACCTAATGAAGTGACAAGTCAAATCAAATTTATTTATAAAGCGCTTTTTACAACTGATGTCACAAAGCAGCTTTACAGGGTTAGTAATAACAAACACCAAATCATTAATCCCCGGTGAGCAAGCCAACGGCGACAGTGGCAAGGAAAAACTCCCGCAGAGCTGGAGGAAGAAACCTTGGGAGGAACCAGACTCTCATGGGGGACCCATCTTCCTCTGGTCAACTAATTATAAGTTTGTGATCAGTCATAATCATATGATGATGTTGTAATGTTCAGGTGAACTGATATGGTGACAGTAGTGGGACAGGAACAATGTTGATAATGGTAATAATGATAACAGCCAGCAAAGTCCATATAAACTCCAATGTGGGAAGTAGAGTAGGGCATCTGGAGCAGGTCACAGTAGTTGGTTGTTGATGGGCAGCTGATCCAGGGAAGCATCATACAGAGAATAGAAATCAATCTTCCATCAGCCTTGGACCGGACCGGTGGGCAATCACTCACTTGGAAAAAGACAGATGGATTTAGTTCCGTTTGGATTTAGAGAGCACAAGGATTATGAGACACATCAAGAGTGTGGCTGTTGACTCCGGCAGAAAGGTCTAGAACAGCCTACCTAAAAGGAGAGAACCAGAAGGTAAACAGGCATGGGAGCTCCCCGAGACACTGGCATCCCTCTGCTTACCGTCAACAAACCCGAGTGATCGCGTGAGCAGAGGTATGACAGCCCCTGCATCTCCAGTTTACTATAAATCCCTACGTCAGTGCACCCCTGGATCTACAACCTTTTTTACAATATAAAGTATTAATTACCAAAAGCTAAACTAAACAGATTTGTTTTCAGCCTAGTCTTAAAGGTTGAGATTGTGACTGAGTCACGAACATTGTCTGGGAGGTTATTATATACACAAGTAAGTGTATATCTTGAGAATGGGTATCTCATACCAATTGTTTTCTTTTTTTCAGCCGCCATCATAACTAATGAGACTTTCTACAAAGAAAACAACATTTTGGTGATGCTTGTGTTTCCCTGTCTCACACTCTTGTCTCCTGCTTAGGTGTCAGACTCGTCTGAGTCTCCTGAGGCATGTCCGCTGACCTGCATGGAGCCCTTTGCAGTCCGCAGACTCTCTTGTCGCAGCGTCCAGCTGCCCCCACTGGCCTTCCGACAGGCTGAGCAGTACTACTGTGAGAAGAAGCCTGAGACAGAGACAGCACAGCCCAGACCCACCAGCCTCCCCCTGAGAACACCGCCACTCATTGCCATCACCTCAGCAGAGAGCAGCAGGTATACAGGAAGCAAAATTAATCTTGTCATTTAATACTATTGTTTTACTATGACGTTTAGCATTAGTATACCATGCTGGACCAATGATCTATATCAGGGGTTCTCAACTGGTCTCAGCCCGGACCCACATTTCCTCATGGTCATTAAGTCGGGACCCACTTTTATAGAATACAAACCAAACAAATTTATTTTTGAAAAATAGCCTTCAAAAACACATTTAAACATACATATGCATGTAAAGAGAATTTAAGAGATTCGGGGGATTTGAGGGGGTGCTGGAACATAAATTAATATTATTAATAAACATTAATACATTACTTACAAATTATATGATTACAATATACTAATAATAACTTAAGTGTTATTAATAATAAAATAATATTTATATTTATCATTAATAAAATAATACGTTATTACGTATTATTAAATATTTATAAACTGTTAGAAGCATGTAGCATGAAATTATTATCCAATTCTTTGCCTCCGAACGTCATCACAAATTTAAACAGAAGAGTAACCAGCAGTGTTGCCATATTTCGCGAAAGAAACAAGCAACCAGCTCTATGAAAACAAGCCCAAAATAAGCCCAACTGGCAACCCACCACATTTGGTAAAACAGATGCCACTTTTAAACAGTATAAAGGTAAACATTTATTATGACATTATACATAAACAACACAAAAATTATGCTAAACACTTTTACTATAAAAATGGTCAGGCTACGTAGGTGGCTATTTTTAGCTAATTTCTTTGTTTTGTGTCATTATATTTTGGGGCACTGAAACCCATGTTTGTTAGCCTCAGTGTGCAGATTTTTTGTGCTTCTCATCTTTCACTTTGTTATGGGGAGCTGGGAGATAATCAAAGAGTTTCACTCGGAAAGAAAGTCAAGCCCAAATAAGCACATTCACGTTCAAAAACAAGCTCAAAAAACCGCAACCCGCCACTCACAAGATTTGCAAGCGTTGTTTATAATAAGCCGATTTGGCAACACTGATAACCATGGTTATAACTGGTTACCATGGCAATGAGAATGCTGCACGCTCGGCTGACGCCTGCCTCTCTGTGTCTCTTTTTTCAATTTAAAAGACGAGGACAAAATCAGATAAGCATTAATTATTTTAAATGGTTTTAAAATGTATTTATTTTTTACAATCTGTCCACAACCCGCCCAGAACGTGTCCCCACCAGTTGAGAATCGCTGAACTATATGTAACCTTTTCTTTGGATCAATATGTTCTACATATTGAGTTGCTGTAGTTTTAAGTGTGAAAGCTATGGAGGCTTCAAAAAGGTCATTATACAGCCCATTCCTACCTGCTTAATGTGTATTTTTGAGCTGAAATAGATACCGGTAGTCTGCCCTGATTATTGGCTCTAGAACAGTGTGTTATGCTTATTCAGCACAAATATGAAGCTCACAAGCACAGAGCATGCATTGTTTGAGCTGATTTGGTTTTGTACGTAAGAAAAGCCACAAATTTGCAAAGTATATCTTGACTATCTTCTATTCATTGTTAGCCACCTCAGCATGTTTCATAACTGATTCCCATAAGTCTACTTTTCTGTTGTAGAAAACATGCCTGACATCAGTTCACAGGCTACAGAAAGTGTGTTTCCACAGAACTGTCAAATGATTGCTCTCAAGGTTTTTTGTGCTGATATATTTTGCTGTTAGCTAGCCAGATGGTGATTCCACTAGCTAATGTGTTGTTAGAAATGGGAAACACTAAGTAGCTTTTTCCAACATGCTATACTTGCTATAAATGGAAGTAATCACTAATCAGAGTGTAATCAGAAATGTAATTAGGGTTATGCCCAGAAACCATAAACAGAATTATATACTATAAATGTCCTCGATTTAATTTAAAAAGATACAATATTTTATGTTCATTACACATGAATGTTGATTAGTATGGCTTATAGCTCAAATCAGAATATATTGGAATATTTAATTTTGAGTTTGTGTAAATTACTATTCAAACAGTATCAACATTAAAGCAAAGACTTGATGTCTTTTTATGTGTAGTGAAGATTAAATATATATGATGGTTTACCTTTTTGAATTAAATTATGAACACAAATGAACTTTTTCACAATATGCTATTTTTTGCAGATGCACTTGTAATACACTTAGGTGTTACATGAAGTCATTCCAGTTGAGAGTGAGTTCTTCAAATGTGTTGTATGCATTATTAGGAAGAGATGTTTATTAAAAACACAAATTGTCATTGTTTATCCAGGGCAAATGAGATAAATGACATGTGCTTCATCTAGAGGTTGAGAGCTGTCAATCAAATGCTTAGCCATGTGCAACAGTAGTTTGTGTCTCCAGCGTATGGAGCAAATACACAAGAGACCTTTGCTTTTCCATCTGCTTGCGACACACAGTTTTATTGCATATCATTTTATGTTCTATTTTTGACTTCAACTTCAGTAGCAACCATTATGTTTTATGTGCGTGTTGCTCTTACAGCACTTGTGCTGCTTAAGTATATTATTGTCTGTCTGTCTGTATGTCCATCCATCCATTCAATCTCTTATCTATCTATACATCCATCCAGCCATCCTTCCCTAATGTTAGTTGACATCCTTCTGTTATCTGAATTCAGCACAGGTTCACTAAAATGCTGACTGAATGATTTCACTACATACAAGAATACACATAACCATTTTGCCTATTACTATTTATTTATTTATTTATTTACTTATTTTTGAAGTAATTAAAAATAATTCATTAAAATTACAATACAGTGCACCTTAAATTTCTGTGTCGGACACATTCACAAATAAACTGAGAGCAAAATTAATTTTGAGGCTGGATCACAGTGCTGTAGGTCAAGTTGGACAACCTGTGTTCATAGAATTCCATTCCACCCAATTATTGGTAAACCTGGCAAATAAAGATGCCTTTACTAGCCTCAAGGCACTATTTTCTCTGTAATTACAGTGTAGATCCATCAGACTCTGGCATCAATTAGAAGCATGCAATTTAACCTGACTTTGATTTCAAGACTTCTACCATATAAAAAATCTGCTGTATGAGAGCAAATGTGAATCAGCCCACTTGTAAAGTACATAAGAGGAGCTTTGATTTGATCATCAAAAATAACCCAACATGAATTGATCTATATATGGATAATTCATGTATATGGATAATGGCTTTGAGGCAGTTCCACTAGAACTCAGTAAGAGCAGTAGCCTGTGACTTTGGTCTCAAGAGACTTGAAACATGATTTTTGTCCTATTATCAAAAGCATCATGGTATTATTTGTGCACTTTGTTCTTGAAGTTTATAACATCTCGGTGTATACGTTTTAAACTTTGGTTTGGATCCTGATTTGCACATAAAATTAGACACAGTGATGGACAGCAATTTGCAAAGGTGAGCGTGGCCATACCCTGTTGATTGAATTTTGAAATGCTTTGCCTGGCAGTGCCAGCTCAATAAACCTTTTACAAAAACATTAAATGTGATGCATACAACATTTTGAACATTAATATAAAAGCAAACAAATAATTATTCTGTTACGATATTGTGGAGTATTGCATCATCCAGCAGAGAATGAAGTCATACACACTTTGTGTGTTCTCTGCTCTTTGTTTTCATATCCAGTCTGGGGTGTGGCCAAATATGAAGCATTTGTTTTGGTCTCAGATATTGGTGCTCTAGTGCAACATCTAGTGGTCAAAAGTATCATATACAGAATCTCACATACCAGTCAAACTCCAATATCCATGAAAGAGGATGGCATGGTGGTTTGTGGTTAGCATGCTCGCCTCTTACTTCTTGATGTCTTGGATTCAAGTCCCCATTTGGGTGGAGTTTCCATGTTCTCCCCGTGTCTGTGTGGGTTCCTCCCACAGTCCAAAAACAGGTCAGATGAATTTGTGTGTGTGTGTGTGTGTGTGTGTGTTTGCCCAGCAATGGATTGCCGACATGTTCTGGACTTAGCTTGGATAGTCTGTAATGCCCTGGTCTGCACACGGAGAGGGGGTAGGGGACTAACTGCAACAATGATACAGATAAACGATGGATGGTATGTAAGAGTTGCATCTAATTTGTCATTAAAGACAAAGTCTCTAAATATACAAACCCCTAATGTGACATGATTTTAGGTGTGGATGTGTTCACGTTTTAGGCAACATTTATATTTTTGGGCAGGCATGGAGTTCAAGAACCAAAACAATGTTGGTAGCAACATTACTGTAGAACTAAAGTGCTGGGGATTCTTTTTTTTTTTCTTTTTTTCTCGTCATTACTGCCTTTCTATGCATCACTTCATCAAGTTGTTCCAGGGAAACTGTACCAAGGATCCTGTAAAACTTGGTAAAGGAGACTATGATCTCAGTGCAAGTTCCCTGTTGTGATAAAGGTGAAAAAACATTTGAGTATATTTCCACTATGTGAACTGTGATATTACCTCCATTCATCCACTCCTCCAGCATCTGTAATAGAAACACTGTTTGTTTCCACTCCACTCTATTGCAAACACTTGTCTTGGATTTGCCTTGCTGTCAGGGCAGGTTTCAGATGTTAGTATGTCAGCCTTTCAGTTGTAAGGTTTCAAGTCTCCGCTTGAACTGAGGAGTAAAGACAATTGTGTCTGATTGAAAATCGATCTTGATAAAGAGAAAAGAAGGGTGAAGAACAGATTTACTATCAAAAGCAATTTCATGCTCAGAATGTGCGCAACTTAGAAGTTTAGCACTTTTTGTTTGATGAAATGTTTCGAGTGTTTGTATTTCACACTTCTTGTACAGCATCACCTACATGAGTACATCATTGACTGTCAGCGACATTGAGAAGGAACCTGAGATGATTGATTGTGTTGTTGAATGAACTGACATGCTATTCTTTTCTCAGTGACATCAGTTGATGATAACGCTTCTATTTTATTGGTCCTTAGTGTTTGCTGTAGCAAGTCAAAGAAATTGGACTTGACACATTGCTGAGTCCTGCTGACTTGTAAATAAAAGGTGACTCAGTGTTTTCTGAAGTGGTTGGAATAACATAAAACTACACTTGAGAAAATGTATTGTTACATCAATGAAGTACTGACTGAGTCTTGACAACCCTCTATGGATCTGGTAAAGACCAGGCAACACTCTTCTCTCACTATGCTACCTTTTGAAGTTAGTATTCAGCATATTGGAGTGTTTATTTTACAATCTTCTCCCCCTTATGTTGATTTATGTCTGTATGTATATTTGGAAGACATATTTACTGATGCAATACTCTACCATAATGATAATATGATATTAGTAAGATAATCCTTTATTAGTCCCACAGTGGGGAAATTCAAAACAGTAGTGGTGTGTGTGCAGTAGTGTCATCACACATTTAGAATATCATGAAACGGTTATTGTTGATAATTTAATTTAAAAAATGTGGTAATATGGTAATATTTACATTAACTATCAATTGACATATAATGAATGATGTAAAGTAATATATTTCAATCCTTATTTGATTTAATATTGATCAAGTATGTTTATATCGCTCATGAAAATCAGAAATCCAGAACACCAAATTATTAGAATATTTAATATTTTACTATGTCAACGGTAAAGACAGTTTGCATTGTTTTAAATTAAGCACAAATGAACTTTTGCATGATATTCAAATTTTTGGAGATGCCCTACTATTACTAGTCTTGTTGCTGTTGTTGTGTTGTTATTACTACTTCTGAGCATAACTTCATTTTCCATCCAGCATTTATTAGCATAGGAGCTGTAGCTTATGTGTGTTACAGCAGAGCAGCCCAGATGCTATCAGTGAAAGAATGGGAAGATATAAGCACAAAGATTAATTGGGAATAAAACGTTTATGAAACTGAGAAACTCTTGAGGCCATTTGTTTGGATGGTGTCAGTAAGCTCAAAGAGAATGTTCCTGCTGACCTCAGGAGACCCCTTGACTGACGGCACTTTACGTATACGGTCAATGTCAACAGAGACCTTAATGGACAGCGCTGTGCGAAGCTGGGCGTGGCGAAAATCAACATCTTGATTGACGGTACCTTAAATGGGGCGTGGTCTGCACCCCTTGGCGCAGCTGCTCCAGAGCATGGACTGTATATAGGCAGATGTAGCAGAGGAGCATCTGTGGAGCGTTTAGGTGGAGTTTAAACATTTGGAAATGCTTTACTTCAGAGAGCCAGTTGAGTAGAGCTTTTATAAGACGTTCATGGACAATGGATGAGCACGTTAAAAGATGACTTTTACAGGTAGAACCGTGGTACCTGTACACAACAACATCGGCTGCAATGACCAGCAGACTTAACTGCACGAAAAAGCAGCTGGTCCAGGACTTGTGAAGTAGTGTTGTTTAAAACAGCGAGTTTGTATCTTTAAAGTAACTTAATTAGTTCGTATTCTTTGTGAAAAAGAAATGGATCTCAGATTGTGGAAGAATCCCAACTTTGTCCAAAACTGGCTCTAGATTCGCTTTTTTACTGCTTACTGACAAAAAACCCCAAAATAGCTGGTACGTGAGGATGGACGCCAGCGGTAAAGTGAGCCCCTCCTGCCTGGTTTCTGGCAGCAGAAACGCAGGAGAAGACGCACAAACCCCCAAACATCTGTGGAGGCAGCAGGACCGGCTGACCGTGGACCGCGAGAGCTGCCGCAGGAACAGGCGCGTGAGGCAGCGCGGCTTTTCAGACAACGAGAAATACCTCCGACCGGGCACCATGGACCGGACGTGTGCTGTGGACACCGGCAGCCGACCCGGACTGAAGAAATCGCGGATGTCATGGCCATCGTCCTTCCAAGGACTCAGACGGTGAGTGTGAGGGCGTAGAGAGATCAGAGTTAAACTTAAGCGGAGTTAAAGCGCCAGACACGGCTGAAGGAGGTTTTGTTTCCCTGCGCGAGGGCTTCACTTTTTAGCTTAGCTTAGGTTTAAAGCACAATTTAACCAGGTTTTACAAAGTGGTACAGGTGAATATGGCAGACCAATCCTGCCACTTAAAAAAGCCAGAACATTATTTTTTCATGATTAAATGACTTGCTAAGTCGTTATTTTGTGATACTGTATCATTATTTGAGACACAAAGTCATTATTTTGGGTTATTCTTATTATTCTGAGATACTAAGTTATTGTTTTGGGATGCGGTCTAATTAGTCTGAGATACTATGTCATTATTTTGAGATACTGTCTAACTATTCTGAGATACTAAGACATTTTGAGTGATTTTTGAGGTATCTCATTATGCTGTGATGCTAAAGTCATTCTGGGATACTAAGTAATTCTGGGATACTAGTTGTTTTGAGATGATATGATAATTACTTAGCTAAGACATTTTTGACATACTGTAACTTTAGAGATACTAAGTCATTTTGGGATGCTAAGTCGTTATTCTTGTCATTATCATCAGTACTAAGTGATGATTTTTGAGATACTATCTCATTCTGGGATCGTAAAGTCATTATTCTTGGATACAAAAATCATTATTGTGGGATACTGAGTTATTATTTTGAGATACTAGTTGTTTGGAGATGAGATGATAATGACTTAGCATCTAAAAAATTGCTTAGCAATTTACTCAGTAATGAAAAAAAAGTGCTGGATTTTTATTTTAAGTGGCTAGAATAAACTTCCATATGTGAACATCTTAATTTTTTATTGTACATTCCAAGACGTAATGTGGACTGTTTTTTGTATTTTCCTGTATTTCTTTCTTTACGTTCACCTTGTCTGCCTCATGAGGTTTGTTTGTTCTTGTTGATGTAGCTCTGAGCTTCAGTGTGCATTTACACTATACTTCCAAATGTTTGTGGACACCCCTTCTAAAAATGCTTTCAGCTGCCTTATGTTGCCCCTTTTGCTGACACAAATGTGCAAATGTGCACATACTCAGCTAGACCATGTAGAGAAGTACTAGCCAATAGAATAGGAGCATCTTGAACAGATAAACATGAACCTGTTGGCGCCATGTCTAATGCTAGGCATGGGCTAGAAGAGTATAAACCCCTCCCAAGATTGAGCTGTGGAGCAGTGTTACTGTGTTCTCTGGAATTATGGTCCATTCAGTACTTTTAGGATGATGTGATGTGATGATCATCCATCATCCTGACATCACTGACACTCTTGTTGATGCAGTCAAATCTTCACAGTAGTGCTCCAAAATCTAGCACAAAACCTTCCTTGGACAGTGTCAACTCTTTGCAATACTCTTAACTATAAAAGAGATGATGAGTGAGTAGGTGTCCTCATACTTTTGTCTACCTCATATAACCAGGACAGATTTGGACTGTAAATGAAACAATAAACATGTTCAGACCAGATATTTATCACACTTGTCTGATTATAGGCAGTAGAAACATTTGATTGTGCAATATTTTGTTGGACTGATCATTAACACTGGAAACCAAGCAACAGCACAGTGAAATCTGAGCACGGTCCTGATTGACCATCAATGTCTGTGTTTATAAGCTATCACACCAACATGCAAAGCGTGTGCAGACAAAAACAGCATCTAACACTGCAGAGCACGTGTTTCATGTATTTGATTCCACTGTGTAAATCGCTTCTACAATTAAAATCTAGGTTGGTAGATCAGCACAATAGTTATCAAGAAATGTGTGAATGTAACACATTACAAACTTGAGTCAAATGACCTTTTCTTTCAGTGTGTAAACACAAAGAAAGCCCTTTCAGAGAAGCCTGTGACCATCTTTTGTGCAAATGGGAATATGACCATTAGTAGTCATGCCAGAGGCCAGCACCTGGGCAGATTAGCTGCTTTCTCTGTACCTCCTAGGGTGATCTTGGTATGATGGCTTTTCCAGACCTTTAAAGAGCATTTGAAGGAAGCATTTGAATCACCTTGTATGAACCCTAGAACTGGGCTTTTGATAATGTGTTACAGTAAGTAATTGATGTCTGCAGTGAAACATCCCATGCTTCCTATAGTTTTATCAGTGCACTCTTTGAGGTGGAACGTTTAAAAGTATGATGAGCGTATTTCTGACCAGGCATAATCTCACATCAAGGTTCAGATGATCAAAGCATGCAGGAAAACAGTAACTTCAAAAAATATGGTGGAGCTTGTGTTCTGCCTGTCATTTTGAAAGCTGCCGCAGGTTTTGCACAATTTTCTTTTTTATTTCTTTATCTTTCGGCTTTTAACATCACTGCCACATTTCTTGTCTTGCCTCCCGCTCTCTGTCTTGCTTCACTCTTCCTCTGTGTTTCACACTTATGACATCAGCATGTTTTATACACAACACATATACATCCTTTAGTACTACTTATTTACCTATCACAAATTCACAGCATCTCAATTAGGTCAGTTCAGTTCAATAACTAGCCAACAGTAAACTGGAGACAGTGTAGATCAGTGGTGTCCAATCATATCCACAAATGGGCCACGTGGCTGCAGGTTTTCATTCCATACTATCAAACGCATTATTCCACTTGTTAATCAGTTGTTCAGGTTTTATGTGGTCCTGATTTGTAGGAATGAAAACCTGCAGCTACACCAGCCCTTTGTGTAATATTGGGCACCCCATTTTGTCAAATGTCATTTTTTACTTGTACCTGATTAAACCCAATTTTGGAGTTCTAAAATACTTCTGATGTGCATACGAACCCCTGCATGAATGGACCATCCTGAAAAGAAACCAAAACTTGTTTGTCCACCTTTCATGAAGACAATCCAGACCAGCAACAGAAAATTAAAGAAAGTAAGCCTTGGCACTCTGTTACCAGTCATTATGCCTGAAATTGCTTAGAAGTCAATTGTAATCCATTTATTCATTACAGGAGATGGATTCCTCTGTGATATTTAAAGTGAAATTAATGTCCCCTAATTAGAAACATTAGGCTATGTCCAAATAGCATGACTCACCTCTAAATGATCTCACAAGTCACACTAGAATGGAAGCAGCATAGCCTTTTGCAAGAAAATGTGTGCCATGGAGATTCTTGATGATCAGAGGAAAATTGTTTCAGATTAGATTGTTATGGCCCCGTTTCCAAGACACAAACCATGTACAGTCCTTTAATAAAATATCTTTTAGATGAGGAAAGTTGGTCATCATGTATTTTTTAAGCATATAATGTTGTAAATTAGATTCTGGATGTGATTCAGTGTTGGCATCAAGTTGATTGACCTTTTTATGTATTTAATTTTGTTTGTTTTGTAGAGTAACTCCTCAGATTGTCATGAATACACAGTAAATCTGCCAGTGTTAAATTAACACTATTAGAGTTACATTAACACTGAGAGTGTTACATTTTGACACCCTCAGTGTTAAAGTAACTCTAATAGTGTTGATTTAACACTGGCAGATTTACTGTGTACATCAAATGGATCAAAATAAATTAAACGTGATTGCACACAACAGAATTTGACTCCTGCATTTAAACCATCCGTGCAACAAAATACACACACTAGTGAACACAATAGGCTGTGAGAACGTGCCTGAAGTGGTGGGCATCCTGATGCATGGTGCCTGGGGAGCAGTTGAGGGTTAAGTGCCTTGCTTAAAGACCCTTCAGTCATGACATACCTGGGGATCTGCTGCCCAGCCGGAATGGAAGCAATTGCTAACAGTTAAAATAAAATAATTTCCAATGCAAAACGCTTGCTATCATTGGGCCTTTTTCACCAACTGTTCTTAAGAATACAAATATTCTTAAGAACAGTTGGTGAAGCAACTTTTTCTAATGATAAACCTTTTTCTTTTTTCCACAAAGCAGATAGTGTTAGCAAAGCTTGTTTGAAATTTATTTTCTGGTTGAAAGTAATTTTCAATGGAAAATGCTTGCTATCATTGAGCCTCCTTCACCAACTGTTCTTAAAAATACATTTCTTCTAAAAACCCACTTGTGCAATTTTCATGAAGACTCTGTCATTCACCAATGTTTTCTTATTTGGCATTGGTTTGTAGGCAAGAACAGAATGTACACACACTCAGTGGCACTCTTAAACACGTTTGAGAGCTAACATGTTTATGCAAAATTACAGCTTAATACAATTTCTGAATCCTCAGTTTTATAATATTATATGATTTAAATTGCAATAATATGTAAGACAATATGTAAGAAAAAACTCCAATATTGGTGAATGAGACTCATTTAAATTATATCTGAACTTCTTTGTCAAGATAAACAGCTGTTGGGGGATATTTAATCATTATATTTAATATAAAATTTATATTAAATTTTATATAAAAATTATATTTATTTAATTTTCACTTACCCCAGATGTAGCTGATCAGTCAAGACATGTTTGCCTTCCAAATTTGACTTTTTTTAGTTTGGAACTGAAGTTGCAATGTTGATATTGCTAAAAAAACTCTGGAACTCAGTAGTCACCTAAACAGCCCAGTTTTTTTCTGTAAAAACAAAACCAGAACATCTGACTCAAACTGTAACCAGATCTTAATTAAGTTCTCAAAGACAGTATAACTTGCTGTGAACTATACAAATGAATGAAGCCTCACTGCTACAGGCAGGTATTCATAATGATAATTGTGAGTAAAATAAATTTTACTTCAGGACTTTCTACTTTCTGAGTCAGATGTCTAAGATGGTGGTACAATATTGACATGTGGTTTGTTATTTTTTTTTAAAGCTCATAGCAAGTAATGCTGTGTCCTAAACCACATCAACTACCCTGTGAGACATTGAGAGGAGTTTTGAGCAGGCTGAGAGAAGTTTGGGTGTTTTTACAAAAACAATCGGGCTGTTTTGGTGACTATTGAGCCCTAATGTTTGTTAGCGACTTTAGCCATGCAGCTCATCTTCTGAACTAAGGAAGCAAAAAAAAATACTGATCTAATCTGAGGTAAGTGGGAAAACTAAGTAAATATGTTTGAGTGAACCATGGTAGTTTTCCCTTTGAAAAGTAAAAGTAACATACTTAGTTGTCAGGCAATAAACAAATAATTTCTGAAGAAAAGTTAATAAAATGTTCCTTCTTGTAATAAGGTTGGGTAAATGAATAGCAAACAATGGCTCTTCCTTCATCTTGACAGTTCCCATGAATCCTTCACACCTGTGATTGAGCAGAGCACACTGTAGCTTTTATCTTGGCAGGAGATACAAATTACATCTCCATAATTCAAGGATGACAAAGATTACAATTAATAATTCATTTCCTGCTTGTGAAGAAACCTTTCATTTTTGTAAAACTCAAATTCAAAGTTTGATTCAGTTTCTTTATTCATTTATTAATAGGAAACTCATAACAATTCTAAGAATATACTTATATTTAAAATGATGTTCAATACTAAAAATGTGTTCAGAATCTTCATAATTATATATTTCATAATCATAACTTATTTTTATTGGTTTCTATGCATTTCTCTGTATTTGGCAGTTTTACATCACCCAATCCACAAAGTTTGTCTGCCTTAGACCAGTTTATACTTCTGCATCGAACCTATGCTGTACTCTACTCGTGGCTGTGGAACCTACACCGTAGGCTACTCCATGAAAATATGAACATCTCTATAATTAGAAACCTTATCGCCACCTACTGTGTTTTTGGTGTAATTGCAGTGCGTCACAGACATACCAATGCAGAAATATACATACATGCTACACTGTAGGCAACGTGTTGACCAGATGCAGAAGTATAAATTGGCCTTTACATTTCCGGAGAGGCATGCATGAAGGTACGGCATTGTGTTCATGGCTACTTATATGGTACGCGTAGGCTACAGCATAAGTTTGATGCAGAAGTATAAATTGGCCTTTGCCCAGATGAAAATTTTATGTAAATGTTATCAAATTTTCCTCTTCAGGAGACTTAAAGTTTTTGTATATGATCCTTTCTGCCAATAGATATTGCACTAGAGCACCAGCATCTCAGACCAAAACATATGCTTTGTGTTCAGCCACACCCTTCTCTGAAAGTAACACCTCCCTCCTTACATTTGTGTTCTAAGCCTGGTGTTGGGGAAACCCTTAAGTTTCCTTAAGGCAGGACTAACGTGCACACTAACAGCTGGTCCAACTATGAAAACAAAGAGCAGCGCAGGGAACAACATATACATAAGTCGTGTGACTATTCTCTGCTCAGGATGCCTTTACTTTACAATATATCTGGTTCAGTGCTATGTAGACAGTATTCTAACCATCATCTACCATAATGGATAAATGACACTTTTACACGTTAGGCAGTGATGACATCACTTATTCCTACCCACTGCTTGCGACCGGCATTTACATACCTCAGCTGTCAAATACCATCGGCATATCGCCTCCGTAGATCTACTCTTGCAGCATTAGAAGAAGTATATTCGGTCAAAGTAAGGTATCTCAGTAGGCAGCACTTTGAGGTATCTAAGAATTGAGACAGCCTTTTGGGGGGGTCAGCATATTGTGATTTAAAATGCTGGCTATGTAGAGAGCTCACTTGGTGTTGAGACAAACCAAATATCTTTAGAAACAAATCTTCAGACAAAAAACAGCTTCAGACACAAAATGAAAAGATATTCACTTCCTCAAAAATGAGAAGATGTTTAATGTTGGATGAGAAATTGTTAATATTGAGATTCCTGTTTTTAGTGAACAAGATAGTTGTTGTTATTATTGTAATAAATCAGAGAACAATTTGAGACTTGTACTAAAATTCAAGATGAGACAGGTGAGGCATTTTTCTCTGGAGAAGCAGGATATTTAATCTCTTTTGTCTTACTTTATGATTTCATTATTGTCTAGGAGAAATTACTTGGATGCCAATAGAATATTAACAGAACTGACTGTTATACACAGACATTATAAAAAAAGACTGGTCACTGGTTGGAAAATGAATACATGCATACACTTCTAATGGTCAACATGGTTCATGCAAGTCCCTCTTCAACAAAAAGAGCCAATCAGCTTGATGGTAAAGGTATCTGTGGGACAATGCTTGCCCCTCTGCCTTTTGTTGTGATGTTATGTACATTCATAGTAGCCTGAACAGCCGGAATAAACTAGTTTTTTTTTTTTTTTTGGTCATATGAGAGCTAAACATTACTCTACTTTTATTTTTATGTAGGTCGCTCCCAATTCAAATGCACTGCTGCTTGTTCTTGTACAGCTGGAATAACTGCCTGAGGGTGTTATGAAGATGGCCGTCAAGTGTACACTTTGACTTATTTTGAAAAAAATCTGTAAGTCTGCCTATGTTGTGTGCAACAGTAGATTTTGATCTGATGAGAAGGCATTGCTAACACTACAAGGCAGAAACGATCCATGTTTTGAATAGATCAATGAATGATCCTGCACAGTCTTTCTTGGGGAATATGCAATATCCTTTACAGTCAGGTGAGTCAGAAGTTATTGCAGAACTAGCGGTGAACGGGGACTAGTGCCGGTGAGCTGAGGTGTGGAGGGGATGACGTGAGTGGCAGCCTTGTGTTCTCCCAGAGCTAAAGTGTTTTGATGTGTTTGAGAAGCCAGAGGAAAGGCCTCTGGTGTCAATTATTACTGAGCCTTGTCGCTCAAGGCATCTGCACGCAATGACCATGAGAGCTAGTGGCACACTTTAAAAGGCTGGCTCTATATCAGCCTCATGCTGAATCTCAAGTGCATGTTTGCGAGCAGGCTGGTTATTAAACTGTAGACTGTATTAAAAAACTAGGCTGAGATTCATAAAATGTTAAGATACTGTCAGTGTTGTTCCAAAACCTCTCAACTTTATTGTACTTCAATATGATTTAACAGAGATTTTATTACAACCAATGTTGGAACAGTTTTTGCTGGACTATGCAGGGTAAGAATCAAATGTCTGTTAAACACAAGACATTTTTAAAAAACCATAATCAGTGTATAATTCTGCAATGCCATCTGAGTGCACTTTCAGTACCTGCTCATATTATTCTTGTCATGAAATTGCAACAGAATCTGCCAAAGTAAAAAGAATAAATTGGCCAGTTTCTGATTGTGTGTTTTGAGCAAAAAATCTGCCAAGACAGATTCTAATTGTCCATCCCCAGTGTAGAGAAATGAGACCAGATCCAATTCCAGCGTCTCTCCTCTAGCTATCAAGTCAATTCCAACTCCTGGTGACCATATGGGTAGTGTTTCTAGAGGAAGTTCCGTCTCTTTTGAATCTTCAGGCTTTTTAATGGCTTGCTTGCAAGTCTTTTGATTGATGATGTTGCTGGTCGTCCTATTCCGCTGTCCTTCAAGCATAATTTTCTTTTATAAATGAATTTGTTCTTTTCATAATGTGTGCAATCCGAGAGCTTCAGTTTGGTTATATAGACTTCAAGTGAGCTTTCTTTGCTTTCTTTACCATTAAGAGTACTCTCAAAAGTCTTGACTGTTAAAAAGTTCAAAGGCATCAATACTCTTTCTGTCCTGCTTTTTCATTGCCCAGCTTTCACTTCCATGAAGAACCACAGCGAATTCCATAGTGTGGACATTTCTGACCTTTGTAGAGACACTCGATTACATTTGTTGCCCTTATCAAGCTCCTTTTGTCTTGGTTCTGCCAAGAGAATTGATTATGAATATATGCCCAGAAATTATTCTCTTTCTTTCTCAGTATGCAGTGAAAGGGAATGGATTTCTGACTGTCTGAAACTCTTTCTGACGCTTGAATCCGGCAGTTGGCTGAAAGCAGCACATGATCGAATGTTGTGAAAGTGTACTAACTCTTGAGTGACAGGTTTTCATACAAAGATGGAGTGATCCATTTGGTCACTCAGTGGCATCGTTAGAGTGAAGATTGAATACCTGCCAAACTTTGTTTTTAAAATGGTCAATCAAACTGTACATGCACAGAAACCCACTCTCATGCACATATTATGTTTACTTAGACTTGTATTTCATTGCAAAAGAAGATATTTTCAAGTGGTGTTTTCCATGCTGCCGAAACTTTTTCCAATTTGGGGTTGTAGGCTTTTTTTGTAATTCTTTACAAAATAATAATTTTTTTAACTAATTTCTAGTTTGTTTTTGTTTGTTTCTTTCTTTCATTGGTAAAACGTGACCTTAAACAATGTTAAAAATTCATTTGGTATAAAGTAGTTGCACTGCAAATGTTGGAAAAAATGTGGGCCATGAGCAAAGAGAAAACAGCTTTTTATTTTTGTTTGTCCCCAGCACTGTCCAAAAATAAATGGAAATGCAAAGCAGTCATGTGATTGGGAACATTTGGTTCTTGTCTGTTGGATTCTCTACTCTCAACAGTCAAATTGTGTCTATCGATTCCACTGTGGTTTTCAAGCCCTGCTGGGTTTTACCCAAGCCAGCTGAGGGCCTCACACAAACAGGGACACAGACGCACACTGATTTGTTATTGTCTGAGTACATCACAGAACGGTGTGAACGCAGAGCTTTCACAGTGAACAGAAATGCCTGATAAAAAAAAAAGAAAGAAATTGAAAGCCGAGCCGTTAAAGAACTAATTAGATGGAATTGCCAAGTTTCCTTTAAGCACACTCTCTGTGTGGATCAATAATGCTCTGTTTGTGTGATTTAGAAAACCCTTGGATACAGTTTCAGTTGACAAGCAAGTAGAGCATTTTATACCTCTGCTAAGAACTCTGTAAATGTGAACACTGCTGATGTAGCAAGAGTTCACACGGGTTCTGCTTGTTTGTGGTGGATGAGTATCAATGTCGGTCAGTGTGGAGGACCTTGGCCAAAACACATAGCTGAAAAATACAGCCATACAAAGCAAAAATAAAAAGACAGTCTGATAACAAGTCACTCTAGTGTGTCTTTGTGGGCTTCTGTCTGTTCTGGTATTCTCATGCCATCTGGTATGGACAACCAGTATGGTCAGTTTATTCTTAACTTCAGCCATTAACAGATGTGTTCTATTTGGGAGGAAGTCACTAATTAGATGAGATGTCCTTTAACATTTGTCTCACTTATTTTTCACACCAGCTGCTGGAAAAAAGCTCACAGGATGACTGTAACTCAACAACAACAATTTTAATTGAATTGTATGTATGATGATGTTGCAAAAACAGATATTCACATATCTGCCTTTTAAACCTACCACAGTTGCCCATTAACTTTGAAGTAATAAAGGGTGTTTGAACACTGCTTTTTAAATAAGGCACAGTACAGAGCAGCTAATCAGAGCAGAGATCATTTGTATATGTTGTAATGTCACAGTAACCCAAATGGAATGCTTATTTTTCTACATTTATTACATTTAAGTCATACAAAGTGCACACGTGAAGCTCATGGAAAAATAAGATGCATTAGGATATAAGACCATTAAAATATACAAGAATGCGGTTGTAAATCTCATGTTCAGAGTTAGTGAAGATGAGTCAGGTTCCTATCTACTTCATTATCTTCCAGTTCCAGATAGCTTTGGTTCCTGATAGGGGCCCATGATGTGTGGACACGAGAGAAGAAAATGGTCTGATTGAGGTGTCAGATATAGAGGATGCTCGCCTCTACTACATAGTTCTCCTAGACAAGAATAATGAGGTTAGCCACGAAATGGCAGATTGAGACTCAGTTACTCTGAAGTATAGAGCAGAATGTGCTATCAGAGATGAAGAGAGTGGTGGAAACCCAGGGGATCCAGCAGTGCTCCATTTTCTCAGAATGGCGGTCACCTCCAGCCGCCCCAGAACCAAAATCTCAGGCCACATATATGGCTATTTTCAGCATATGGTTTTGTAACGGTTTAGTGAAGTTTGGACGTTTGTATAATTTTTAAACAATTTGTTGACCCTCATTTTACCAGTCAAGAATGAACGTGTTTAAACTGCTGTGAGTATGTGTTGGAATGTTTTAGATATTCAGATCAGTGGTTTAAAAGTATTTCTAAATATTTGTTTTCCTTGCTCTGTAACACCTGACCTGGCCTTGTTAATCAACTCAAACCCTTCCTTTGTTCAAGTGGGTTTACTAAAGCAGTTTGAATGAATTGTGGAAGTGTTGCATTGATTTGCTCAAGAGATTTTGAACTATAATTTTAGTTTTGCTTTCACAAACATATTTTTGGACATTTGTAGTGGTACATTTTCCATGAAATGGAAATGTGGTGTGTTTTTTATTTTTTTATTTTTTTTTTACATTTTAAAAAATTATTTATTTATTTATGTGGGTAGACAGGTGATAACTTCCAACAATCAATATCTGCGGCTGTTGGAATAGAGGCCGGCGCCCGTCAGCCATCTACCTTGGTCGCCTGTTGCTGCCGTGACGCATTAAAGCCCTCAGTTATCCTCATGGACACAACACGGGATGTTGGTTATTTCACCCTGTGAATTGTGCAATGATCCCTGCATAATGCATTAGTACACCAAACAGGAGGGGTGCTCATGGTGCAAATGAACTCAATTCAGAAGACACAAGGGAAAAATAAAGTTGACCAAAAAAGCACGTCTAACTGCATACTGCATCACTGATGGATCAGGAAAAAAGAACTGTTAGACGGACATTTTCAGCATGTATTTGATCATCAGTGTATTTTCACACAGACAGAGGTATATGAGCATATCTACACTACAGTTCTGGGACATGGAACTTCAAAATTAAATTTGTCACAAAATATACGAACATGTCCAAGTAAGCTAAATTAGACACTCTGAAATCAGATCTCTCCTATTGTTTTACAATTTTTTTTTTTTTCAAAATTGGCCAAGAAAGCATCAAGTAAGTGCTTTAGATTCTGTTAGTTTCTTGGTTTCCATTGTGCATAAACTTGCTGGTTTATTAAAAACATTTCAGTTTTATCATTATGGCACAAACCTATTTATGACACAAGTCTACTTTGGGCATAGACCTCATTCCTGATGGTCCAACCTACAATATTTGATGTGTGCTTGTTAAATGGAAAGCGTAACTTACGCAATCTAAATAATTACCCAATTCAACAACAAATAGATACAATAATTTAGAAAACCAAAAAACCTTCTAACATGACAGAAGATGATGAAATGTGTTCATTTAATGCAATTTATACCATCAATTATATCCACTAAATAGAATTTATAATAAATTGCAGAAGTTACATGGAAGCCATAAGAATTAATTCCCAGTACTGTGGATATGCTCATATATTAAACAAAATATATCCATATATGCGTTTTTGTGTGTGTGTGTGTGTGTGTGTGTGTGTATATGTATATATGTATATAATATAGTGAGAGACAGTTATAAGGTTTTATGACAGACAGTATGAGCACCCTTCACCTTTGGGCATTGTTTATTGGACACGGAGTACGCTAAGCCCTCAGTACTTCAGTGAAAATCCTTTACTTATCCCTGGTGCAGTATAAGCCCATAGGGGGAGGTGATGGAGCTGTGCTTAGCTATGAGGACTGATCTTTGGGGTATAGCTGCTTGTTTCTGTGTTCATGATGTGCATCCTTGCAGCACCTGAGAACACCAGGCAATATGTGTTTGTTTACTTTTTTATGATTGATTGCAGACTTGGTACACAAAACAGACTGGTGACTCAAGGCAATAGTCTCTTTACACCTTTGTAAAAGTAATGAAGTAGCACATAGTTCTAAAAGTTTCTCAGTGTTTTTTTTTATCCAACTGTCTTACATAAATATGGTATTCACTGATTGCTATTAAATTATTGTGGTTAACTCCCTCTTTCAAACTGCCAAACACGCATAGTTGAGAACTTGTTTTACTACGGTACACTTGAGAACCTGTAACTAAAACTACAATTCTAGCTCCAAAACTGTAGCCACAAGCCTAATCCTATACAATGAACTTAAATGATAAGCCTAGCCATTAGCAGATTATTATCCATTATTTTTGGGTTCAGAAATAAAGAGCTGTAAATATTTCATTATACCGTCCTCACAGCAGCATTTGTGGCAGAATTCCTGAAAGCTTAACTCACAAAGATATTTAAATATATACACAGTCCTAAAATGCACTTCTCGAAAAACTAAGTTCGTCCATCAAGATAATCTTATCTTAAACTGGGTAACATAACTACATAGCTTATCACCTTTTAGAATACATCAGATGCAGTGTGAGATGCTAGCTTCACAGATTTATTATTTTTTTTATGTTTTTTAAGGTTAATTTGATCAGGTTCTGAAAAGAACAGGGAAATGGGGGTAAATATCCACAAATTGTCCTAATAAAATCAATACAGTTACACACCTGAATTAATTTGACAGTTTGGGGGAGAAAAGTTAACTCTGCAGTCTGTATTGTGCATTGTGTAGCTGCAGTTAGCTAGCTAACACCACAGTGAAGTTGTACAAATACAATTTTTAAAAAATGAGATGTTAAAATAGACCAAAAAAAGTTGTCTTGAAAGGTCATTTTGTCTTTGTTTCATTACATACTTGCAGCTTTCATTACTAATGTATATAAACCCATCTATGGATCCTGTCTGGATTAGCACTGCTGTTTTATGAAACTTGTGATCAAGTTCTGAGACTTATTTTGTTCTCACTGATATGCCTGTGTACTGGATCTGAGCTTTTTTCTTTATGGGTGAAATGAATGGAGTTCTTGGAAATTGCCACTTTTGTGCTCTCTGCACTGTCAGATAAAAGGTACAAGCAACATAAATTTACCCTTAAAGATGCACAATGGTTTTTAAGACACAAGTACGTACCTGTTTAAAGGTGTACATCCTTCACTTTTTCAGGAGAAAAGTAATATTTTCATAACTTTTATAAATCAGATGGAATAAATATAAAGGCTTTGAGTCAGAACAGGTTGAAAGAAGTTGCACATAATACATAATCTCCCCCAAACTCTCATCTTGTATGTTTAAGGTTTAGAAACTTCAGGCTCCTGCACTTGGCGTTGCATGTGGATAATCAGTCTATAAATATCTGCAGGGTGTGTGGTGGGATTCATAGATTGAGAAGAGGTGGTACAGAAAAGGTCTTGTTTGTTGTGTCACAAAGCAGATGTTAATAATTGAAAAATGGAGTGCTTGCATTTGGGTGCCTTTGTCCATAGTGTGAAGGAGGTTGCTGAAATTGTAGATGCGTGGAAGCATATGGTCATGCAGGTCTACCAGCACTCTACAGGAATTTCTCAGAATTGTAGTGAACAGCACACAAGGCTGAAGACCTCTTGCACGCTCCATATGTTTATGATATGCAGTTACCTGTGGAGTGTTTTTTTCAGTTCTTGGCTGGAAATGAAGCGATTTTCAGTCACAAGCTGTGAAACCCGCTGGCTGTCCCTGTCTATCAGTTTTGTCTTTTGCCCACAAATCTGAGGACAATTTACTGTAGACTGGGTTTTTTGCCTCAGCTGGACCCGTATGACCCTGGACTTTGATACAGCTGCAAATTCAGCCTTTGACACACCCAAATGCAATCACTTCTTTTTGCCAATCATTAAGATCTGCTTTGTGACCCATTTTCCACACATCGAACAAGACATTCACTGAACTGTACCACCTCTTCTCAATCTATGAATCTTATCACACATCCCACAGAACTTTTTTTGAATGTCGTATAGGCTACAAAGGTGCTCCAAAGCCAGAACAGTATGTTCTATGTCCTACTTTAAGAAGCCAAATATGAATATTGTATATTTTAACACTGCTACACAGTATTCATATTTAGACTCTGTAACGACTGTGTAATTCAGAGGACACAGCGACTTTTGGGAGGTGAAAATGTACGTAGAACAAGACGTGCTGGCCTTTGGTAGGCTTTTGCATACCACAGTGCTTTTTGAGAGCGCTATTCATTTTTCCCATAGAAAAGACCCAGAGTTCCTTATTTGGGCATGTTTCTAACATGGAGAGAGAAAGTGCAAGCATACAGTATCTGCTGCTTACATTCAGCATTTTGAACCCTTATTCATTTTGACATGGAGATTTCTTTGCTAACTATGAAAGTACAGTTGATGGCTTAGTGCTGCCAGGTGTGCGAGTTACCCTGCAAAGCTATTGTAAATATGTGCATAGCCTTGACAGTCCATCTGCAGATGAACACTGCAAGAAATAACATCTCATCACATCTGTTTTTATTTGATTAATTGAAAATTGAGTTTTCAGAGATGAGACAGCTACTCATGCTATAATCAAACTTAGCTAACTTTGTTGTTGGGTTAAGCGTAGGATTGTGCTTTTGTGTTTGGTTGTGCACATCCAATACAAAAGAAAATACAGATATGAATGATATTTGCTGTAACTAGCATTCCAGTTTTGTCACCTATCCAATGAAAACTAGATTCCACAGAAAACTAGAATGGCTACAGAAGCCAAGTTCTTAAATTTGCATATATATCCTGATCACCATGTTTTCCCTTTGGTCAGCTTGATCTGCGAGGTATTACATTTCCCTCTTGCATCACCAATACAGAACTGCTATATTGTGCTGAAATGTTTAGATAAAAATAGATCCTACAGTTGTCTCTCAGGTTACAGATTACTTCCTTTCTGTAATGAGATCTAGAGTGTAAAATAATATCCAGTACTCATGCACTGTGGTAGGTTTGATTGCATGTGACTCAGACATGGACAGCAACCCCATTCCTTCAATCCTTCAGATGCTATTTCAAGAGTAGCATTATTACCTGTAGTGAAATAAAGGCACACATGCCAAACCATATAAGCAGAACAGCAGTAACTGCTTGACAGCTCGCCCCCCTGTTATTCATGACTGTTCCCCTATGGAGCTTCTATGTTTGTATTCACTTTTCACACTAGGAGTTCAGCTAGGGCCATTGAGCTTAGTCAGTTTCCTCAGCACCTGCTTTTCAAAATGAGCAACCCCCATTTCCCAAGGCTTGAGGTAATTAATCAAGCAGATATGAATTGCCAGAGACCATGGCCCATAAGATGTTGGCCCTCAAGAACAGTTTGACCAGCCCTGTGTGATAGTTCTTAATATTTTTTGCATATTCAGATACTAATTGGGTAAGGGAACTGCATTTGAAATTAGCTTCAAATTTCCATGTTGATAAACCTGACTGTGGAAAATGACTTTGGCCTCTGTCTCTGGCTTTCTCTCTCTACTTTATGCCTGTTATCAGACTCGCTGTATAGAGCTGATGTGATTTTAGTTGCCTCAGAGGAGGGCTTATGCAGAATAGCATTCAAATATATAATATGCAGATTAGATGCAAAGTCACTGTATAGGCTTCAGTGGTTTGAGCGAGAAGGATGAATATTTATGAGATGCCAATTTTTTGAGATGGAATTGATCTGAGTTCAGAAAGTAGTATTTTCTTATTCTCACAGTCATTGTTTTGTTTTGTTTTTTTCTTTATTGATCATACTATGGTAGGGTTAAAGTGGTACAATAGAAGATTCAAGCACATTTATACAAAAGTATTTTGAACAAAAATAGTTTTCATACAAATGTTTGTGGATGTACTTTCACTCTGATTTGGAGAACATCATTTGGAGAATAGAGAGCTTTTGATGTGCTGAAAAAGTGAAATTTGTGTTGTTATTACTATTGTTATTGCCATTCTACAGAAAAAATATAGTTGAGTTTCCTTTGACTGTCTCTTTTTGTCTCTCTTTTCTCTCTGTGCCCTTTCCAATGGAATTCTTTGGAACTCTCCCTGATGGCCAATTACTTCTCTAAGGTAAGAGTGTTTGGACTTCTTATATAGTTTCTAGGTTTTGTTGCCTTTCTATCCTGGTTTTCTCAGTGACTGTCCTACAAGAGCTTTGAATGTGATTGCATGTTATTTGGAGTATAATTTGCAGGAAAAATTAGGATTCCTGTCTGTACTGGAAAGGGCATGTTGTTTGTGGTGGTATGCCTACCTGTCATGGATTTCCTCACTGTAATGAGAAGCTATTGTTTGGTACGCAGGAGACCCCACGTATTTTAGAACAGGCGCAAAACCTGCCTGCTGGTGATTTTACTTACGGTGACATCCCCATTTATCTACAGCAACAGAGCCTGGGCATGCAGCATATATTATTCAGTGGTGAAAAGCAGGATGTCAAAATGAAATGTGTTTTACTCTAATTTCCTTTCCCTTTAATGAAACCATTAGCACAAGCTTCATTTTTATCCATGTTAGCTGCCTGGCTGATAGGCCCGGACTGCAGCTTCTGGCAATCGGCATGATGAAGTCTGTGTCTCGTCAACACGTGGGTGTGCGACAGATTAATAACTGGACATGAAATTCAATATTTGCAACTTGCCAGTGGGCTAAGAAAAACAGACATCTCAAAAAAAAAGATGTTAAATATTTAGATTTGCTTTGTGTCCAAATTGGTATCGTAAATCTGTATTTTTTTAGGACTCCAGATTGGGTGAAAGCAGGCTTACGTCACCGTTGTCGGAGAGACCACACCCCCTTTAGGGTGAGAATTAACACTAACCAGCCATAATAATAATAATAATAATAATAATAATAATAATAATAATAGTAGTGTGTCTCAGAAAATTATAATATCATGAACAAGTTCATTTGTGTTCATAATTTCATTCCGAAATGTAAAATATCATATTTTACATACCTAAAGTGAAATTTTAAGGCTTTCATTGTTTCTGTTGGATCGGTATTCTGAAATCTCAAATTATTACTGTTAAAAAAAATATTACCATTTACAGAAAAAAGATAAAGGCTTGAAATATCACTTTGTGTAATGAATATAAAATGACAGTTTACCTTTTTGAATTAAAATTATGAACACAAATAGTTTTTTAGAATAGTCTAATTTTTGGAGATGCACTAGTTTACGACAGGGGCAAGAATGGAATTATTACTGTTATTGTTATATTATAGCCTACCTTATAATTGCAGGGTACTAGATAGCTTGCTCTAAACCCATGTTACGGATGTCAATGTTATCAGTATACCGTAATTAATTAAATAACAGCAGAGAAACAGTAAAAGTGCCTTACATTTAAGGACTTTGATTTGATGATGGGAAAGTGACAGATGTCAGAATCACATTACCTGGTATTGTTCAATAAAATAAGATTCAATAATATAGTTTCACAGTATATATCTGGCCATAGAGCTCTGACTGAAAGGACAGACTGTCCATTCAACATCCATTATTTCATAATCGTTTCTATAAGAGTGACAATCGTTGATAATTGAGGCAAAATTTGGATGACTTGGTCATATAATTTGGGCTCCAAATAGGTAAAAATGGTGACGGTGTTCTTAATTATATTGCCAATAATTATTTTCCACCAGTTAGATTAGAGGTCATACCCAAAAGGACATTCAGGTATTACTCAAGCGCAAAGTACCCAGATGTGCTGCTGTTATTTAAACTGCAAGAAGATGAACTCTGTGTGAACTATGAAGTGGTTTTACATTTGTTGTGACTGGAATGCAATGTGCAGGAAGTTTCTGTGTGTGTGGTAGCATTGGGCACCACCTCTGTGCTGTGTTTTTTGCTGTTGTGCTGAAGGATACTGGAGAAATGACTGAGGTGGCCATGGGTCAGTATTCCTGTCAGTCTCCTAGGTTTTCCAGCATCCTTGAAGTGTCAAAGCCCTGCAGGAGGGCAGCTCATCTCAGCAGTGCTGGGAGACAAGTAGAAAAAGTGAGAAAAAAGGAGAAGGATGCATCAGGGCACAGATCACACAATCTCACACAGCCATCTGTAAAGGGAAAGATTTTAACCAATTTGGTTGGGTTTGAGGATTAGGTACTTTACCCATATTACTAACATGCATGCTAACACATACTATCATTCATGGGCAGTACATGTAATCATGGAGATGAATCCTCACAGCATGCAATAACCACTTTTTAAACTCCCTTTTTGCTGTATTGGACGAGAAAACTGAAACAGTCACACATCATTAGCCACTGAGCAGTGTCAAAATCACAACTTCACAGGAAGCCATGGAACATAACAATAGCTCGGCAAGAACTTGGGAAAGGAGGACTGAGACTGAGGAAAAGTCACAACAGTTGTTTTGAAATATGAAAATGTCTCTGATACTCCTACTCATTTACCATGCAGGGGTCATGCATGCACAAAATCAACTCAGCTCGTCTGCAGTAGAACTTTCTAGGGCTTATCCAAAAGATTTGAATACTTGAGTACTCATTCATTATGTTAATGTTTGCTACTGTTTAGTACTTGGAAACTTAGTCTTTTTGAAGCCACACAAACAAAACATTTCTTCAGCATAAACTCATTATTGTTAATAAATGGAAAACATTCAGAAATAAATAAATTACAGCTGGTTAAGTTAAATGCATCATATATTCATGCCAGACATTCATATTCACTTGCCTTGCTGTACACTTTCAACATGGTTAATGAAGCAAAAAGAGCAATGACTCTCTAAAACTTTTAATTATACATAAGAACATGTTGGGTGAAAAGATTGTGGAGGCATAAGTTTTGTGTGAATCATGGCAAATATTGCAAATTCACTGCAGCTCAGTCAGCCATTCATCTAGTCAAGACTGTGAAGTCAATCACATCAGTTTCAGTTTTAACCTGATTTTCTCCCCAATGTGTTGGTAGTCAATCACCTGCTCATTTGTTGACTCTCCCGATCACTTAATAATGTCCCTGACTCTAGGAGGGTGCAGACTAAGACAGACCTCCTCCAATGCATGTGAAGTCAATCCACCATCTCTTTTCATGGCAAGCCACATGATCAGGATTTGAAGATGATGTTGTAAAGGCAATAATTTTTATGGATTTGAGAATGAGAATGATGATTTGTTTAATTTCTAACCGTTTGCTAATTATCATTAATGTACAGATATGTTTTACTGTGAAAACAGTGGGATGTAATTGGGTATTCATTAGGGCTGTGTATTGGCAAGAACCTGGTGATTTGATACTTGGGTTACGATTCAATACATTTCAATACTGTAAGCAAGGCTTATACATGTTGACTTGTTAAATCAAGTTTAGTAAAATAGCTGTGTTTGCTAATGCTAATGTTAGCGGTTCATCCTCAAGTTATATATTATATATTAGCTTTGATGTGTCTAATGGCTTAAGATGGATTATAATGCTGCCACCTTTGACTGTTAGATAAGTGTTGAAATCTGTCTTCAGCCATTAGTCATGTCCAGCCCAGTATAAATGGGTGGAGTAAGGATGCACCTGTGACATTTGTATTGGTGAACCCAGCTGTTTTCCTAAAATTACAATTTAATAAAACAAATATGATTTAATGTTATTTACATTAAGTATTTCCATTTATTTAGTCCATGTTAAAATATATAAGTTAAAAACATGCTAAATCAAATATCGTTCAGCTGGACTATAATAAGTTTGTTTTCCAGGGGTTGTGGGGGAGTGGGCAATATTGTCAGTTTATTTTGATATTTTAATGAAGGAATATTTTCATAATTATTTTTAGATGATGCCCAAGCCCGTCTTGGACACAAATATCAGCTATTTTTTCTCAATTTATGTTCTTTCTAAGCAGTATTACAGAAGGTTTTAATACTTACCAGTTCAAACTGCGGATTACTTTTTTACATTTTTAATAAGAGAAAATGCTCTGTAATCGCTGAGCTACAATAATGATTTAGTAACATTATATTAATGCTATGCTACATCAAATATTTGAAATTTGTCAACAAGTTCATCGCTGTTCATAACTTAATTCAAAAAGATATTGTCATATTTTATATTTTTTGCATGTAAAGTGACATTTGAAGCCTTTTTTGTTTTACTGTTAATCAGTATGATTTCGCTCATGATTCGGATTATTACAATATTTAATTTCATTTGGATAATTTTTGCAAATCAACATTAAAACATTTGAAATATGTCACTTTTCTTGTAATGAATATAAATTATGTGACCGTTAACAATTAACACAAATACAATTTTTTAAAAATGCTCTAGTATAGTTTACATAATTAGAATAAATCAACAGATCTTTATGTGGAAAAAAAGAAAGAAAAGCTTGTGGTAATCTGCAAGATTAAGTAAAATAATGTTTGGTGAGATGGATGACCTAAAAAAGATTCATAAATATAGGCAGTGGGAATTGCACTTAATTACTTTTTAATAATTATTTAGAAAAATATAAAGTTTTCAAAGCCTTTAAAATGCCATTTCAGCCAGCCTTTACTGATGTTGCTTCCAGTTACTGAGAGAAGTAGCTTGCTTCAATTTTTATTTCACTTCCAATGATTCCAGATTTCAAGATTAAACACTGAAAGACCCTGAGCCTTATCTCAAACTGCTGGTGGGTGAGAGCCAGCTACTGCTGACTAATGATAATGACACACATTCTGTTTTTTTATTTGGATAGAACACTTAAAAAAAAGAAAAAAAACAAAACAAAAAAAACCCCCTTTTGACTCCTCGAGTGTTTGTGGAAGAATTATCACAAGTAGACACTTTTTTTTTTCTTGATGTAGATGTACATATGAGTGATCACAGATCTGAACAAATAAAGCTAAAAATGAATGTGTTTGGTCCTAATGATGGCCTTGAGCTCTGAAGGCCATAGCTTATGTTAGGAGAGTGCAATGTTTACTGTGGAGGCCATTGTTCTATTTCTGAAGTTGGATCTCTGGGGTCATGTCCACCCTCTATCAGTGAGACACGGCTTGAATCTCTACAATTTACTTTCCAAAATGTGCTTTTCAGAACTACTTCTGAGCATGTGCCAGCATAGCCACTAAAAGCTCCCAGAGCTTTTGCTCCACAGCAGAGATGAAATCTCCATTTCATCTACATATGTATTTACACCCTTAAAAATAAAGGTGTAACAAAGGGTTCTCCATAGAAGAACCCCTTTTGGTTCCCTAAAGATCTGTTTGTGTAAAAGTGTAAAAATGTGTGTGTGTGTGTGTCTGTCTGTGTGTGACAAGAACAATTTAAAGACTCATGTGGTGTAAAACGTCTTTACCGAGTTAAATTACAGAAATGGCTACTTGATGAACCGAATGAACAGAATGCACAGTATATTTGACAACTGAAAGTATTTGTGACCCCGCCAGGGAAAACCAGGCCAAAATCTTTTTTTTTTTTTTTCAAAATTAGTTTTTTTCAAAACAACTTTTTTGTGAATTTAAGTTTTGTTTTTGATCAAAATATGTGCTCCAATAGATATGAGACTGTTATCTTTCATTTACAGCAATAATACTGAGTGGCTAAGTTTTGTCACTAATGTGAGTGACACGATATTGACATGATATCTCAGTAAATTGCCCAGTGACTTTGGCCTGATTTTCCCTGGCGGGGTCACATTTGGCCAAAAATGACAGAAACATACACTTCTGGTGTTTGGCCAAGTAAATGTAAAGACCAAATTATTTATATGAAACATTTTTTATTACACTGTTACCTTTTTGTAGTTTCCAACTTATAGTTTGGTGGTGAAATGGAAGAAGACAACCACAAGCACACCCTTTACTAAACTGCACTTATATTAAAGTTTTAAAAAGGGAAGTATTCGGCGACTGAAATTCTTCGCTAAAATGACAGAATAATTTAGACCAAACAATGACACTGTTTGGCCATTCAGAATTGTGCTTTTCCTCACCAGTTAACAAAATACAGATTCACCAGCACAGTTACAGTTTGGTGGTGAAATGGAAGAAGGCAACAAACCACAACATTTACTAAACTACACTTATGATAAAGCCAGAATACAGCCGCTTAGCTTTGTGTTTGCTCTGGTGGCTGCAGTGTTTTATATGCAAATATAAAACACTAGTCAGTTATACTAATTTGATTTAACCTAATGATGTCAAACCAACTTATGAAAATAGACATTAATTCCTGAATAACTACAATACTTATTTTAGGAAATGGTTTAGTTACTAATTTTATAATAATTTATGCAATGTATACATCTTCTGTATTCAGCCAAATGTTTCATTTTGTTTGATTTCGGTGCATCCCTAATGTATATGTGCATGTATCCATCTGTCTGTCATTCTACACAGAACTCAGAAAACGGGTACACCACTGATGTCTGGATTAATATACCGTAATCGTTCTTTCTTAGTTTAGTAGATCTGTCCTGAATATCATATTTTGGGCTCTGGAGCTTCAGTAGTAATCCACACAACATTCAAATGTTTTGTTTTCTTAGGCAAAGCATGTGCAGGTTTGTGTCATGTGTAACATTACTGTTTAAAAAGTGGATAGAAGCAGACTAGAATTTGATGTGGCTCCTGTACTACATTTAGCAAATTAAAAAATAAATTAACCTGAATATCAACTCAAAAAATGAGTGTCTGAGTAGTTGAATATTCTGGTCGAGCCCTATAGTTTATGTATTTGCAGGTAAAGAGGTCAACCTGCCCTCTAAAGAACTATTTGTGTATGTGAGTAAGAAGAACTTTCACACAGAGTAAAGGTTGTATACCAAGTTCAAGGTTCTTCCAGTACTTTTACATTATGTGAATGAGGTTCTTGAAATCTAAAAGTTCTTCACACTCACATTTTATCAAAAAGGATTCTCAAAGCACTAGGCCAGTGATTGGTGCATGGCTCCAGAACATCTGCTACAGGGCTGCAAGTAAACAAGACTCAGAAAAAGTGAAGTAATAGACTGTTTTTGTAAAGCACTCAGACAGAGGCGGCATCCTTAATGATGAGCTTTATTTTTGCAAAACTGACAGCAAACCGACCGAGGGGGAATAGGAATTGGGGGGTGGGGGTGGGGGTCTGTTGCGTCACTGAGGATGCTCTGGCACCATGGTATGGGGGAGTCTATAGGCAGCAGATGATCTGCTCACAGGCTATGAGGAGACCTGGAGGGTAGCATGGGTTAGTTACCACCTTGGAACTTAGGCTGGGGGAGAAAGGAGAACTAACATTTTTTATTCTTCAAAGCAGGGGAGCCACTAGGGGAGAGTGTGCGGTGGGCACCGCAGGGCAGTATTACTGAAGCTTAGCAGTGTGGGCTTCAATGTTGAGCTCTGTGACTTGGGCCAAGGCAGGGGCAGGGCTGTGATGAGGCTGGGAGCAGTGAGAGGCAGATGGAGGCTGTGGCTATGGGCTGAGCAGAAGTTAGACTGGAACAGCTCACTGATGTTTTTACTCAGAGATTCCACTTGAACTTGACTTGACTATGATTCAGGATGCAACTATGGCTATGAATACATCACTTGACTTCAGACTTTGCTGTGACCTTGAACTTAACTTTAATCTTGACTGTGGCTGTGATGTTGGAGCATGCAGACTTGAAGCAGGCTGGGCTGGACGGAAGAATTGATGCAGGCTGGAGTTCAGTCTTCCTCAGACTCTTGGTCAGACAAGAAGGTGGTGTAGTTGGCTGCAGATTTTCTTGGGGTAAGCTTGGCTTGAGCCTGATATCGTGAAATCGAGATCTCAGCCGTTATTGCTGAGCAGCATGTGCCTGTGAAGACAGAACAGCTTCACAGAGGCCAAAAATGGCATACAGTGCTCCACACTGCAGGAGAGAATGGCTTGTCTTTTAAGCTTGTGCTGATTAGCACCAGATAGAGCTTAGGTGTGTTTGGTTTCTATGGCAATGATCAATATGGTGGGTTGTGAGACCTCCAGTGGCCAGGTGGGGTTTTGCGGGAGAGCTGCTGTTGCATATTCTGTGATGTGGTGGAAGGTGTGTCTGTTACTTGTTTTTTTTCCTGTAGTGTCAGTATTCACATTGAAGTTGGTGGGGTCTGTGTTGGTCCTTTTCTTACCACTTAACTCAAAATAACATGATGGTGATTTGTGAAAGTAAATGCAATTAGTCTATACACACCCTTATACTTGTGTACTGTGTACTAGGGTTTTCATGACGTCAGAATTTTAACCTTTGATACATATACGAAGTATAGTATCTAGATAACAAATCTATACTCTGCACTCTTAAAAGAGTTGGGTCTTCAAGGGTTCTTTAATAAAGAAAATGGTTCTATATACAGTGCCTTGCAAAAGTATTCATCCCCCTTGGCATTTTTTGTGTTTTGATACCTCACAACCTGAAATTAAAATTAATTATTTGAGGGTTTACATAATTTCATTTACAGAACATTCCTCCAACTTTTAAAATGATATATTTTTATTGTGAAGCAAACAATAAATAGGACAAAATAACAGAGAACTTCAATGGGCATAACAATTTGCCCCCTTAAAGTTGCCTTGTTGAGCCATCTTTTGTGGCAATTACAGCTGCATGTCACTTTGGATAAGTCTCTATGAGCTTGCCACATCTTGCCACTGGGATTTTTGCCCATTCCTCCAGGCAAAACTGCTTCAGCTCCTTCAACTTGGATGCTTTCCACTGGTGATCAGCAATCTTCAAGTCTGACCACAGATTCTCAATTGGATTAAGGTCTGGGCTTCCAATACATGTACATGTTTCCTCTTAAACCACTGGATTGTTGCTTTAGCAGTATGTTCTGGGTTTCAAATCACTGGCAGAACGAAACAGGTTTTGCTCAAGAATATGCTTGTATTTAGCACCATCCATCTTCTCCTCGACTAGTTTTTTTTTTTTTTTAATCTAATCTCTGTAATCCATAAAAACATCTTCAGTTGTAAGCAAAATGCACTGTTAAATTGCTTAAATTAGAAAATATTGAAAGTATTGATGGTTAAATTTGAGAATTGAACACTTATGATTTTTGGTGCAACTCTACTTTGCTCACTGCAAGCTAAAAGGAACACACAAGTATTGTTTGAGCATTGCTTCCGAGGTAAGTGAGGTGAAAGGTTTCATTCAAAAATATATAACACATCTTACCTAAACTTTGCATTTGTAGAGCTGCAATGTTTTATAAACAATTAGATGTTCTAATAATCTAGAAAGTTCTCCTATGATTCATCCCAAGTCCTTTAGAGAACCATCCTTTGTAAAAAAGGGGTTCCTGGAGTTTCCCTCGATGCCATTATTGTTTACCGAGGAACCCCAAAAAGTGTTTGAGTTACCGCTGATATGTAGCAGGTATCCATCCATGAGCAACTGGTCAATGAGATAATTGCCAGTTTAAAGACATTGTCAGTGGAAAGACAAAACAGCTAATCGAAACAAGCCATTATATCTGATCAGCATCGCTGTGCTTTATGGATAAAATATTGCAAGAAAAAAAACATTCTCAGGGCTTCTCAGACTTTCTGTGATGATATGTTTGTGATTCATACAGTGTTTCTCCAGACATGAGGCTGCTCTTTATGTACCTCACTGTAGTCTAACTGCTTCTGGTGTCGAGAGACTATTGTGGCTGGCTCAGCCAGGGTCATAAGGTCACATTTGAACTTTCTCCCTGTATGGAAAGATGAGGCAGAACGGCACGCTGCTGAATCTGCTTTCCTGACATTTCTGGCCTTTTTCATCAAGGAAGGGCAGAAAGAGACTACAAGCTTAGATTAGTTAGAAGCTTGGTGTTTTGATGGTACAATTTCATTTTTTCGTCTTCAGATAGATCGTGTCTGTCTGTGTCTGTGTCTGATTGTAGGGGAAGCAGTGAGGCAAAAGCTTCAGTCTCATGCCTTGTCCACACGTAGCCGGGTATTTGAATAAATGCATATATT
>BRDA01055842.1:8746-32034 GCA_036984385.1 Crenuchus spilurus | reverse complement strand
CTAATATCTCCTATTCTAGTGATTAATAGTGTTTATTGAGGTTGTTTATGGATTAAAATATCTCCTATTCTAGTGATTAATAGTGTTTATTGATGATGTTTATGGACTAATATCTCCTATTCTAGTGATTAATAGTGCTTAATGATGTTGTTTATGTCCCATAATGCCTGTGCTAAACTTCTGGTGGAGAGTAAACAGTTATATCCCCAAACGTCCTTGACTTATACACCAGCCGCTGCCGGAGGAAGACCAGGCAGATTCTAAATCTGATTTCCACCTACCCAAGCCACTGTCTGTTTCACAGCTGCTGTTTCATGTTTCCTCCTTATAGGGACCCCACAATGTAAATCATTAAATTTTAAGATAAAGTGGCTTTAAGGTTAGGATTTTAAAGTTTAAGTAAGTTTCCAGGAAATCAATGGAAGTCTATATAATGTCCCCTCTAGTCACAGAATCAAGTGTGTGTGTGTGTGTGTGTGTGTGTGTGTGTGTGTGTGTGTGTGAGAGAGAGAGAGAGAGAGAGAGACTGAGAGAGAGAGACTGAGAGAGAAAGTCCTCTAGCAGTGAGAGAATGGCAGTGACTAACAACAGCTCTTATTAGTTAAAGAATCTCATCCCTGCTGTCTGCTTTACAGGTACAGCTGTTGAGTGGCAGAAGATACAGAAGCATAAAGTCTAGAACCAGTTAGTTCTGAGACAGCTTCTTTCCCCTGACGAACAAACTACTAAGCAGTAATACTGTTATCTTAATTATCATCTTCTCTATGGACAATCCAAACCACATCCACGCTCCAACATAGGCTCACTGAACTTTAAGTCCAGCACATCCACACCTGCACACACAGACTGACAACTGTACATCTTTCTGCCCTGTTTAATCATCCTGTATATATGGAAATGTGTACATGTGTATATAAAATAGCTTCAAATTCACAACTCATATAACTTATAAAAAACTATATATAAGAGATGTGCAATACTGGTGGTTAGTAATGTGTAAATAATCACTGTTTATTGTATATAATTCTAACAAATTAGTATAATCTATAAGCACTGCAGGGACTGCACATCTAAGATGTTCACTCCCCTTCACACCTGTGTAGGTGATGTGACAAAGTAGATTTGATCTATAAACTCACTCTCAACAACTTGTGGGAGACACCAACACTGACACTGTCCTACCTCACCTTTCTACCAGAGCAGAAGCTTTTGTGAATTTTTAATTTCAAAGTGTTCTGAAATAAAAGTACGTGTCGTGGAAATTGTGAGTGATCCCAAACTTGTGAGTGGTACTGTAGTACTGCTCAGAGATGATGGCAATAGAGAATGCTGGAATGCAGTAGCACATTCGAGTAAGTCTTATTCACTCCTCGCCAGGCTCACAGTCCTCAAGCTTCAAAGTTTGCTTTTTCTTTCTGCCGGCCTGCAACACAGCAACCGTAACCAGGGAACTTTAGCGTCACAAAGGAGGCCTTTGGACCGACCCGAATCAATCGATTTCTCTCCAACACTTGCTTTTTCATCCCCCCTTTCACTCTAAGCCTTGATCCCTCTGTGTGTGTGTGTGTGTGTGTGTGTGTGTGTGTGTGTGTGCGTGTGTGTGTGTGTGTGTGAGGACCAAAACTTGTTTAAACACTCACACTGTGGGGACCTTCCTTCCTTGTGTTCTGGAAGTAAATAATTAATTTTAAGATAAAACATGTTTTAAGTCTCCATGAAATAAATAGAACACTGTAATGTCCCCACTACTCACAGAAACAAACATTTGTGTGTGTATATGGATCAAAAACTGTTTAAACACATGCATTGTGGAGACATTTCCTCCTTATAAGGACCCCACAGTGTACATCATGAAATTGTAAAAAAAAACATTTGTTTTTAGGTTAGGGTTATGGTTTTAAAGTTTAAATAAGTATCCATGAAATGAAAGGGCTATGTAATGTCCCCACTAGTCACAGAATCAAGTGTGTGTGTGTGTGTGTGTGTGAGACTGAGAGAGAAAGTCCTCCAGCAGTGAGGGAATGGCAGCGAGTAACAACAGCTCTTATTAGTTAAAGTAACTTGTCCCTGCTGTCTGCTTTACAGGTCAAACTCTCAGTGCTGATTCAGCCTTCAGGATGTAAAGATCTCTGTTCATACTGAAGTCCCTGGTGGCTCAGCTGTGTCATCTCTGCTAACTGATAAAAAAGCCTGCATAACAGGTCTACAAACAATCAGACTCCTCTCTCCTCCCTCCCTCATTCTGTCCTCCTTATCATGTTTATTTATGGCCGGCTTCATTAAAGCCCGTTTTTATTTACTCGACAACGCTGCAGCAAAATCCCCTGAAGGATTCCTCAAGTTTACTGCTTAATCAATGAACTTAACAATTGACATTTTCATGGCATTTTCATACTCGCCTGATCAATAAGTCCCCTAAGTCAGTCATTTGTAAGGCAGGAGATGCACGTGTGGAAGCATGCAGTATTATGCAGCCTGGAAGCTTACATTTAAAACAGACCTGTTAGTGCTTCTCCAGAAATGAGAAAATTGTGAAAAAGGTTTATTTGTATTCATAATAACCATCATATATTTTATATTCATTACATGTAAAGTAACATATTTCAAGCCTTTTTGTTTTAATGTTGATGCTGTCTGAACAGTAATTTACTCAACTTGAAATATTCTTATAATTTGAGATTCTGGACTTTTTCATTTTAGAGCTATAAGCCATACTAATAAACAGTAAATATAAAAACTCAAATAAATGTAATTTTATGTGTGATTAATATAAAATATTAATTAGATTATGAACACAAGTGCACTTCTTAAAAAAGTTCATATTATTAGCAAAACACTCAAAATGTAGACTTGATCTGATTATTTTTCTTTGTGATGTTAACATTAAACAAAAATTACACAAATACATCTCTTGACCAAATCTATTTAGACTGGAGCTTTTATCAGGTTCAGCATCTATTCAGAGATTCATTACTTTTTTATTTACTAATATACACACAAAAACATTTAAATACAAACTTTTCTATATACACTACTGTTCAAACATTTTAGTTTCTGGTTTGTGCCTAGTGTGTCAGGGGTTCATCCTACAGAAAGATAATGACCCAAAACAAAAGTCCAAGCTCTGCCAGAACTACCTCAGGAAAAAAGAACAAGATGGTCAGCTTGAAAACATGGAGTGGCAGCACAGTCTACAGACTTAAACCCCATCCAGCTGATTTGGGATGAACTGGACAAAAGAGTGAAAGCAAACCTACAGGTGCGACACATTTATGTGAACTCTTGTAACAGATTTGTGAAGAACTGTCTGAAGAATATTTGATGTCTATTGTAGAAAGAATGTCATGAGTGTATTCAGCTGTTATATCTGACAAAGGTGCTACTTCTTGTTCAAAATTTAGACACATTTTATCTATAAATGGATTCCATGATTTCTCATTTACCTCCTATACTTTCATTTCAGAGTGCAATGAGACATTAAATAGAATAATTTTCAATAAAAAAAATGTCCTAAAACTTTCAGCCAGTTGTGTATTTTGTTAATTTCTGGCTGCTAGTTAATAAAATTATCATTTGTGCTGCTAATTAAAGAGTCTCTTTCAAATAGACCATAATTTTCAGTAATAAAATTTTCTGTTTAAAAACAAATGTTTCAAACGTTTACAGATGTTTGAGTACTGAACAAACAGAACTGAGCACTGAGTTTCTGTCATGCTGAAAGTCGCCCTCCTGTGGTACAAACCTGAGCTGTGAGATAAACCTACATAATGTCTCTCCAGTGCTGTGCAGCCTGAAATAAATTATTAATGGAAGTAAAAATCCTACATTTTTAAACAAACTGAGTAAGTATAAATTGTAATTGTAAGTGTTATTATAGAATAAAAACATTTTCTGATCAAAAACATTCTCATAAAAATTTACATTTTGCCTTTATTTCATGTAGTTATAAAAAGACTAAGAATTTGGCACCAATAAAAAACTCATAACATACAGTGGACTGTTAAGGGATTAATTCTATAGAGTACTGCACAAAAGTGTTAGGCATTAAGCTACATTGTAAAGTTATATGTCAGGGCAGTAAGTGTTTATATAATCAGAAAAGCACTAATATTAGAATAAATATCAATAACATTAATGCAGTAAGTAGTGATGTGCTGTATCTGAATGTGTTGATTTAAACCTTTCCAAACCATTCAGCACAGGGTTGTGTTAATGAATACTTTATTATGTTAAATGGATTTAATTGAAGATAACAGCTACTTTCTTTCAAAATAATACATTCTTATGTTTTTTTTACTGTATTTATGTTCATTTGTATTTTTACTAATAATACTTATTGTACTTATAATAATTTTTGCAACCACACACTTATTGCCAAGATAAAGGGTTTTCCGCTAAAATAAAGCAAATCTATTCAGTATAGACATGAAAAAATCTCAGACTGTCAAAGGTTAAAACAGCTCTGTGCATTTGCCTTTGAAAGCAGACAGCCTTGTAGCAAAAATGCTAAAAAATCTCAGTTGTTGTTTAAGACCTTATTCTGTTATTTTATTAGTTATTCTGGAACATGAATTGGTCCTTTCATCACATTGTTGCACAAACAAACTTGTATAAGCATTTTTTGCACTAAAACATTTTCAAATAGTGTAAAGAAAATGAAATGAAATTTGCTAATGTTGATACACAAAACTCAGCAAAGCACCATAATATAAACCACATTTATCTCAAGTGTGCTTATGTGTAATAAACAGTTTTTATCACTAGAATAAATGCAAATTAATATAAATACAGTAAAAAGTAGCACATAGTAAGAGTTTAGTTTTAGTTTTAATACTGTCTTGTACTCAAAGATACACTTTTCATAAATGTACCCTCAAAGGTACATTTAAGCCTCTTTGGGTACAGAATAATACTTTAACTGGTACAAAAACCACTGGTACACCAATGGAAAGGTACTCTATTGTACCTCAGTAATGTACAGCACCAGTGACAAGCCTTTATCTCTTAAGTGCAAATCTGTACTTAATTTTATTAGTGTACAAATAATATCTTATTCGTATAAAAAAACAAACAAACTATTATTTAGCTTTATTCTAATGATCACTTATATAGCTTTAAAGTGCAAATTGATATGTAGGCACTACTAGAAAATCCACATATATATGTGGGAAGTCTTAATATACTCAGAATTTGTAAAGTTTTAACCCTTTCTAAACCTCTCCTTTTTACAGTACTATTTGTATCATCCAATACCTTGTTTGTTTAGTCATTACATTAAAGTGTTGAGGTGAATTTCAAATTGAGGAGAATCATGGTGAACAACTGAACCTCATACTAGTTTAGAACACATCAGCTTTTTAAAAAAAAAAAAAAAGTTATTGGAATGTTATGCTTGTTTTTACTGTAGTTGTGTTTATCTATCTATCTATCTATCTATCTATCTATCTATCTATCTATCTATCTATCTATCTATCTAGTCTTGTCAGCTAAGTAAGTATAAGCAGCAAATATATCTGATGGTTTTTTTTTGTGTCTGTGAGGGTGAATCTCTCCACAGTTGACCAAATGGTGGCGCCACAAAATCAGAAGAGAGCCTGAAGCAGTGGAGTGAGAGAGGAGAAATGAGGAGCAATAAAGCCGGAGCCTCTCAGCAAGACATGAGTGTGTGTGTGTGTGTGTGTGCTCTGTAAAACTAGTGACTGAAGAAGCAGAAAACAGTGCTCATTTTCAATCTCTGCCACCAGGCTCAGGAGGTGAGGATGAATAATGCTCAGATTCAACTGTGCAGAAACAGAATCACACTGCTCTCTCCCAGACGCAGAAAATCAACAGCCCCGCCACCCTGCTCACAATTACACACACACCGGCCGCACTAGATTGCCTGCGTGGATGTGTTGCTGGCACCCTGCAACTTCTGAAGTAAGACCTACTACAGTCCAATCAACTCAGCCCACATATACTGCAAACTCCCCGGATACACAAACTCAGAGCTGCAGAGCTTTCGCTCCCTGTCTGATAACGTCTTTCATTCTGACAGTGATGAGCAGACCCTGTCCATTACTCAAAAACATCTCTCTTATATCTCCATACTTTCTCCAAACCAACAACAAGATCAGATGAACACAAACAAGCATCCTGCTGCAGTTTATCCACAGAAATAAGTCCACACTTGCCTCACAACAGATCTCAACAATGTCTCGCATTGTGTTAACAGCACTCATTTTTTAGAAAAGGCAGGAATCTCATTATAGTCTCAAACATTTCTCATCCAACAGGTCTCAGTTTTAATGCTGGGACTAATATACGGGTTATTCTGCTTTTTGTCTCATATTTCTTGTAAGGAATTTTAGGATTCTTAATTATGTCTCCAGAGCTATAAAAGAGCAACATTTGAGCAACTAAAGTGAACTACTTGGAATCTCCATCTGTAGTATTTAAAAATGCAAAGAACAACAGAGCTGTGTATAGTGAAGAACCAGGCGATATGATACGTATCATGATACCACAGCTATAACATAATATGTGACGCCGCCTGGGAAAACCAGGCCAAAGTCACTGGGCAATTTACTGAGATATAGTGTAAATATCATGTCATTCACATTAGCGACAAAATTTAGCCAGTCAGTATTATTGCTGTAAATGAAAGATAACAGTCTCAGATATCTATTGGAGTACATATTTTGATCAAAAACAAAACTTAAATTCACAAAAAAGTTGTTTTGAAAAAAACAAATTTTGAAAAAAAAAAAGACGTTGGCCTGGTTTTCCCTGGCGGGGTCACATATATTGTTATATATTGTGATACTGTAAACAAGGTGATATACTGGATAAAAATCCCACCACCATTAAAAAAGTAAAATAAAAACTTTATTAATTAAAAATGAATACCTTATTTTTGAGAATCGACACAGTTTCATACTCAAGTGTATTGATATTTTCATACACAGTTACTCACTGCTCCATAAATAACCTATTGATTAATTTATTTCTAAGACACGTCCTTCACTTCCATCAGCTTATACATATCTGATAAGTAAGTCCTGCATAATAAATATGTACTCTGTACATATATGTATAAATGTATATGTGCTGAGAGATTATACCTATCCCTACAAAACAGTTTCTTGTCCTGAAATTTCTGAGATATTGACACTGTTCCAACTCCAGATTGTTCTGTGTGATTGCGTGATCCGGGCTTGTATACAGAATTTTGATCGGACACACGGTTTTCCTAAAAACTTTGTTATTGTTGGATTTTTGGTCCCACTGAATTCCATTCAGTTGTGTCCCTAATCTTTTGTCTCACCATTTAAAATCCATCTAGAAGACACAATTTGTGAGCTAGAAACACCAAATTTGGAAAATTCATAGATCTAATAACATAGATTTATGATTTTCCTTTTTTGGCCGAATCCAACTTTTTTGTATGCAGATTTCGTAAAATTCCCGTATGTTTTTTTCCCAATAGAAATGAATGGCGGAATGTTGTTAATGACTTTGACCTTTAAAGTCCAGGCTACCAGATTCTCACAAAGCAGGGCCTCAGGTGCTGTGGCTGACCTGCTCCTCTTTTACTATGTACTATTACAGCCTGTATAGCAGCATTATAACACCAGCAACACCATATCAACCACCTAAAGTACCATAACAATCACCTAGCAACACCTTAACAATGACCTTGGGATAGCAATCTGTGTGAGCCTGCGTCACAGAGGAAATGCACTTTTCTAATTATTATTTTATTTATTATCATATTTTATTATTATTATTATTATTATTATTATTATAGCATTTTACATTATATAACTTTTTGTATATTTTAGTGGGTAACAAGAGTGACTTCCATACTATACCAACATACCATACTATACCAACAAAACCTTGAGCAAGAATCCAAACTTAACATTCACCTGCAATAAATGCAACTGCAATAAAAACTATTACCTGTTATCATTAAAATGACTATTGCTATATTTTCAGTAAATAATAGCAAATAGTTTTAAAAAATATAAACAAACATTTTTCTAACACATAGACAATATAAAATAACTATAATTGTAAACAAATTTGCACTGTTTATACAAAAATAATCTTGGGTTCATTGCAGAATGAAAGACACTGTGAGGCTATCAAGGCAACTAAAGGGTGTGGCGTACAGGAATGTGTCAAGCGTTTAAAGTTTACACCTCTGGTATTGAGATAGTCCAAATGCAATAAAAACTATTATCAGTTATCATTAAAATAATAAAAACAAAGAGTTAAATGTAAACAAACATTATTTTGTATTTCTGAAGCATGAACAATATAAAATTATGTGTTTATAACAAATCTGCACTGTTTATACAAAATAATCTAGTGTTTACTGCAGAATGAAAGATGCAGTGAGGCTACTAAGGTAGCTAAAGAGTGCAACATGGGAATTGTTGCAACTACTACATTGTTCAAACAATGTAACTGCAATAAAAACTATTTTCAATTATCATTAAAATTAGTATTAATAAAAATGAGATTGGCCAGACCCAACAGAAAAAAAATCACAGTCAGACACACACACACACACACAAATGTGATAACTTTTCCAATGCCTCCCCTTATCGCTCCCTCTCCTGTCATCTCCCCTGAACGTCTGTCTCAGGTAAATGTATCACACAGTGGCATGGCGAGCATTAAAATTCACACCGCACGGAGACAGGCCAGGAGGATGTCCAGGGCAGGCACTTTGAGAATTGCGAACAATCCACTCTGTAAAAGAGACTAGCATCTTCTGGAGAGCAACATCTGCAGAAGAACTCACCCCTCCCCTGTTCACCGTTAAGATAACCGCAGCCATCACCGCCACTAATGGCTTTACCTGGTGGCACCTCGATCACACAACTGACGTTTGGTGGAGCCAGCTTTGGCAGACTGCGCAGCACTGGCGGCTAACTTTATTTTATCAGAGGCATCCCCCACCCCGACCCTCCACCCCCTTCATTCTCAACTCCCTGACCAGCAAATTCATCCTGCAGCAATTACCATATGCTGTGATTGTGGTTTTGGAACAACTCTATGACATCTGTGTTATATTGGCATCTGGGGCACAGTGGAGGAACTTCCACAGCCTGTGTTCCCTATCTACATCTACAGAGCAGGTGCTCCTCCAGCCTCCTGGAGAAGAACCTGGGATATAACACTGCAATCTGTCTTACAAGGCAAGAAAAACAAGAAATAACAGCTTTAGCTGAGATGTAGAAGGTTTGCTGATATGATGCTCATTAGGGATGTAGCTGAATACAAATACATTATTCACAAGAGATCAGCAGGTCCAGCATCTATTCATTCCATTCAGAGCTTCATTAGTGTCTTATTTTCTGAGATTCGCACAAAAAGGAGGAGTCAGGCCCTTTTATTTCTACTGACGTTGTTCATTTTTTGTTATTTTGAGCTGATTTGGATTCAAACAACATGTGTCATAAAATGTGTTAAAAAATATTTTTTGTTTCAGTTCTTTTCCTGATGTCTGAATCCCAAACAAACAGAACCAAGCACGCAGTTTCTCTCAGGCTGAAGGGCGCCGTCTTGTGGCAAGAATCTGATTTGTGAGATGAACCTCAATAATGTCCGTTCAGTGTTGTGCAGCCATTAAATTTGTTAATGTAGTTGCTGTTTAAAAACCCTCTCAGACTCAGGCTCAGCTTTACTGTCAGTCAAACCACGTACCATGAGAGAACAAACTATAGTTTCCTAAAATTGGTGTGTAGCGAGACTTTAAGTATTTACATTAAAACAATAAAATAAAGGAATAAAAATTAAATATTGCACAGTGTACCGCAGCAGCAGACAGTGTAACAGTAGTGTTTAGTATATAGTGTTTATAAAGACTGCAGAGTCAGTATATGCAGGGTGGAGCAGTTCAGCAGTCTGACTGCATCTGGGTAGAAATTTTCAGATGGAAAGTGTTAAAATTACAATGGACTGTTAAAAGTTTAAAGATGTAAATACATATACAAAATTATTTAAGTATTTATGGCTCCTTTATGGCATGTATTTTTATTTTAGAATTTTTTCACCTGAATCCTCATGCCCACCTTTTTATAGAGCAGCTACATAAAAGAAAGACAAAATGCTTCCTTAAAATGTATTCCTGAGCACTAAAATTATTGAGGTTTTAGGATTTTCTGTCTAAGAAATGAGACTGCACAGCACTAAAGGGACATTATGTAGGTTCATCTTGCAACTCAGATTTGTGCCACAAGAGGGCACCCTTTAGCAGGACATAAACTGAGAGTTCAGTTCTATTTGTTTGGGACTGCCTGTTAACTTCCAGTTAAAACAGACAGTAAAATAAAATTTTTAGCATTAAAAACATATCAACATGTTCAGCATTATTTGTATGGAACATCAGTAAAGACCTGCAAATAAAAATCAACTTTCAGTGTTTGTTTAAAAAAGATATGATTTATTTGAAGCAGAATCTTTTAATTGAAAACTGAAAAAAAAAAACAAGTAGAAAGAAGAGCTTTCACATGCATGACTCTTATCTTAGAAAATAAGTAAAGAAACTGTAAATGTGTTGGACCTGCTCATGGCTCCAGAATGTTTAAAAGGTTTAGATCTGTAGGAGATGACTTTTTAACCTTTAATGTTCTGAATAAGATTGAAATGTACAGCATTATCAGATATAATAATCTATTTTTATTACTATATCAGATAATAATAATCCATAGGTGATGCAAAAAGTCCACACTAAATCTGAACACTCCAGATGTTTAGAGCACAGTTTGAGGTACTGGTGCTAAACCACTAAAGCCCATAAAAATGGAAGAATGTTTTATAATAAACATATTAACGGACAAATTGAATTCATTTGTGCAATGAATGATTGCATCACTGCGAGAAGAGCAGCTTCGTGGCTGAACTACAAGAGGACCCCTTCAATGACCCAACTCAAGGCAACTCAGTCAATGGCAACAAGATAAAAACAAGCAGATATTGTGTCAGGTCCCTGACCTCAGTTTTTGAATATCATTTTTATTTTTTGCTGGATTGAATTATGCCTCATGCCACACGATGAGTGGTGGTGGTAGTTGGGGGAGGTGGTGGCAAGCTTTTAAAGTCAATCATGAAAGGAATGTCACCTCACTAATTTATTACAGCTGTAGCAATTAATGTATTAATCTGCAGCTTTCATAAAGCATTAGATTACATAAAGCAGTCAAGAGACTGAATAAATGTGCTCATTTAAAAGTACATTGACAATGAAATAGGAACTAATAAATATGTATTTATTGCCTCTGGTGCTGTGTTCAGGGTGAAGGTGAGGCGGCCCCCAGGAGACGGTCGGAGGCTCAACAAGACAGAGTGATCAGGAAAACATACACAATACATAAGGCTTTTGAGAAGGCACTGCAATTACTCTCACCGCTGTTTTATTGACCTAAGAGCAAAGTCTTGTGATTGGCTAAAGCAACCTTCAGGTCTTAATACCTATATATTTACATGAGTACCAGTCAACAAGATAATTGCCTCCTGTTTGTATGGGGGGGTATATGATTTCAGATTCTGTAACAGATCCAGAATGACAATCTGTTTTAAAGAAGCGTGTAATTAGGCGACCGACACATTCAACCTTAAACGCTCCGACCGCAGCACAATGTTTTAATAAATGGGAAGAATACGTCAATTAAAAAGGAGCTATTTAGGCCTTGAAGGAGGGGATGAGCCCTGCAGTATAGGCAGAAATATAATCAAACTCACATTTTACATGGCCATAAATTAGAGCGGGAACATGGAGAGGAAAGACAGAGGGCTTGGGAATCTCCAAAGAGAGAGGAGGAATAAAACCTTCATGGTTTGGAAAATAAACGAATTATCTTCTGAATTATAGCTTTCCTCCGCGTGCGGCTTCGCCACCACGCCGGCATTAAAAACATATGCGCCGGATCGCCGGAGGGGACTTCCTCCTTGCATTGTCACCCATCTCTGGAGAGGAGAGAGGCTTCAGAGAGGTTTGTGTGGAAGAGGTTGCTCTGGTAGCTCCGTTCTGTCCCCAAAGGTAACATGCAAAGTGAACAAATACAGAAATCATTACCCTTTTATTGCTCCAGAACATCCACAATTATCAAGCCTGCAACTGCTTCCCAATGGGCCCCTGCCTGCTTAGATACAAACCATGATTATGCAATTTTTCCACCAAGAAAAGCTGATGAAAAGGGCCCCTGTGATTGGCCCTTGGTCCGATAAATAAAAATGACAGTTCACGTTAGCAAACGTTCGACCTCAACATGCATATTTCATCCAAGCCTGGTTTGCGAGGGCTTGAGCGGTAGCAGCGCAGCAGCTTGCCTCGAGTGGATGGCCCGCTTTGACATTTTCCCATTGTGCGCCGGAGTGCGGCAGGCAATAATTAAATATCAGGTGCATAAGTCGCTCTTTAATTTGACATGTGTGCTTCAGGCAATAAACACACGTGGGGCAATGGGGAAAGGCATAATTGCGGGCGAATAAAATATCATATCAAGAGCGAGGAAGGGAGGGGGATCATTGTATCAGGTACCCAGTGACAGCTCGTTTGATCATTACGCCAGGGCTGAAGAGGTTGGCTAATTAGTTGCCATTAAAGCTCACCCCCTAATCAGAGGTCGCTCTTGCATAAAGAATGTTGCTCGCCTCAGATGAATGAACAATGCCGTTAACCCTCTCTTGCCCTCGTCCCCCAAACCCCTAGCAGCTGTACTGAAATGGGAGGGAGGGGAAATATCAGGATTGAAGAGGGAAGCTCTGTGATATCTGATACAGTAATTAGCTTTTTGTCTAAGAGGCAGATATTAGTGTGGGGTTCATAAAGGTGTAACAGGCCGATGGCAGCAGGGCCAGTCTGTGCTTTGGGTTACTTTTTTATCTATAAGAAGTGTTTATAGTTACCTTAGCAAATAGTACTGAAAATTTGTTTGTTATGCTATTTAGCATCACTGGTACCTTTCTACATCTTACTAACTTTCGGTACCATTTTACACTATTTTTACTACTATTTGGTAGAAGTAATACTGCTGTGTTTGGTACCATTAGTATGATTTCATATAATTTGGTATCATTTATATGTTTTGTCCTACCATTTGATACCATTTTATGACATTTTTTACATCTACTGGTACTATTTCATACCACAGGTTCTACCATTTGGGACCATTAGTACTATTTCATGCAATTTGTCCTATCATTTACTATCACTGCTACCATTTTTAGTACAATTTAGAATAAGTAATGTTTTGTTTCATTTTACTACCAGTTGGTACCATTTCATACTATTTTTTTACTATCATTTGGTACAAGTGATACTGATTTATTCCATTCAACTACAATTTGGTACCATTTCATATTGTTTTGTTCCATTTTAATGCCACTTCTTTCCACTGGCACTGCCATTACCAATGGTAATTTTGCTACAGAAAAGAAGAAAATGCAATATTTGCCATTTACACTAGCAGGAACAGAATCCACTGTTCTACTTAAGTCTTAAAAAATTCAGCGTGGGTTTGGGAGCACCAGGCCATAATAATGTTTGGAGAGAGTGGGCTGGAACAGGGGAGATGAAAAAGAATGCTTATCAGACAGTGCCGCAGATGCATTATGTCAATAGCACGATGCTATGAATTCTTCAGAAAGCATCCAGGGTCCCCCAGTGAGCCTGAAGCAACTTTGGGCAGCTCTTACTGCAACTTACAAGGATGGCAGGAAGCGTTCCGCGGAGACGCACACTCAATATTAGCTGACAGGGCCGTATAAATAATAAGGCACGTAATGCTGCCTGCGGACGCCACCAGGGCTTTCAACAGGTGTGGCGTTCGGCCGTGCATTTCCACTTTGTTCAACAAAGAGCCAGTCTTTACCACTGACTTGCGTCTGAAAGCTTTGCCTGATCATTCTTTTATGGGCCCTCTTGCCCAGAAAGCACTATATTCACAGGACGTCATGATAATAGACCAGTCAGGGATGTAGGGGATTGGTGGAGGGACTGGTGGAGGGGGGTAGATGTCGGACTGAATACATTCAGGGGGACGCCCAGGGGAGAGGGGCCGTGCGACACACTCTAGTGGCAGAAAAACCAAACGTGTGTGTGTGTGTGCTTAGTGGCCATGACCCTGATTCTTCCATCTCCATCACTGACTTACCAATTCATGCTATTGATGCAGTTAGTGTAAGGAACAAAATCACAACCCAGTGGTGAATGGAACCAAACAGTTAAAAAGCCTTTTATCAGCTGGGGTTACTTTTACTGACTCATAACTGAATAGGGCACCAAGAGCTGTGAAAAAATAACACAGCAGAAAAATGTGACCTTCAACATGTTGTGTGACAAACAATGTTTTTTTTAAGATTGTTCCGTCGGCTAACTTTGACTAGAGAGCAAACATTTGTGGCATCCATGACTAAATCTCAGAGGTCTTTGTCAGCAGCAAAACCTATTAATGAATACAAACCCAGTCAGGCTTTAATGTTATGGCTACATATGGAGTAGTGATCCTGAAGAACAATTAACACTTTTGCGCCAATACTGATACCAATAACTGATAAAGTTTTTGTATCTTAAAGAGGACTCTTCACAGCAACACTAATAATATTTTAATGATGTTAATGCATTTTCAGATTTCTGACTGAATACTGTGAATGTATGAGCTGGTGAAATTTTATTCTATTTACACTACCATTTGGTGCCATTAGTACCATTTCATACCATAAAAAATACCATTTGCTATCACTGGTACCATGTAATGACTTTTTAATACCATTTGGTACAAGTCATATTATTTTGCTCAATTTTACCACTCTTTTGGTACCATTTGATAAATTTTTTACCACCATTTCATGACATACCACCATATGGTACCATGTCATAGCATTTTTTATGGCCATTCGGGTTCCATTCATTCCAATTTGTTCCATTTTACTACAATTTGTTACCACTTCATATCACTTTTACTACCATTTGGTACCAATACTTTCAGATCAGTAAGAGCTTATTATAGTCCTGTTTAAACAAAGGAAACTCAAGTGACGCGGGACATCAATTCTTATTCAAATGATCATTTCAGACTCTATCAGAGTAAAAACCTGTAAATGTTCAGCTTTGTTAGATCACGTTCACTGCATACAGCACGAATTCAGCAAACGCTAACATCATACTTTTAAAGGGACAGAGCAGAATAAATGACTGAAGTGGTGTCCACTGGCAATCTCACAGTTTAATTTCTTGTGAAGAACTTTCCAAATTAAAAGTCTTTTTTCATTACTGAAGGAGACTTATTCAAATGTTTATTATCAGTACAAAACTTGCCAGGCTTCAAGTTTTGGTGAGATGTTCTGTATTAAAGATGATAAGACTTGATGAAAATAAAGTCAATATTTCATTGAAAAATGTTTCCAAAGGAAGGACTTCCAAATGGTGTGTGACATTTTGCAGATTCCCTGGAGTTCCAAACTAGAACTGTGTCATTTTGTTGGTTTCCATCAACAAAGTGCTGGTTCTCATGATGGAACTGGTGAAAGTGAATGTGCTCAATCATTGGCCAATGTGCTTGTGTACAGAGGAATTTAACACTAGTGAACACACTCTATGGGACAGTATGCAAGTGTTTGAGGTGGTGGGCAGCCTCTTTCCATGGTGCCCGTGGAGCAGTTGGAGTTTAGGTGTCTTACTCAAAATCACTTCAGTCATGTCCTGTTGGTGAAATGAACCAGCAACCTTCTGGTCAGTAGACCAAATCCCTAACCACTAGTGAACCTGAACAGAACCACAATTCCACTGGGAGCCCAACAATCACATCAGGTTCACCAAACCAGAGTAAACATAAGTCAAAGACAGGGTATAACCAAACACACTCTGTTGCTTCTTTCTTTCCATCCAGATTCAGTGTTCAAAGATCATCACGTAACAATATTAGAGGTGGTTGCTGATGATTCACCCATCAACCAATCCCCAAGTCAGAGGTCAATGAACCAATGTGTCCAGCACATCCAAATTCACTGCACTTTTATTTCTACAGTACCACTTTTAGACAATTGTGCTCTACAGAAAATGGATTTAAGCCTCTCCTGCATTTCATTGCACCACTTGGTTTTCAATGGGATATTTTCTAATGTATTTATACTAAGTACTAATATCACCCCAAATGCATTTGTATTTTGTGAAGACCACTAATGTTGTTTTCACTGTGTGTCTCCTGTTTTTAGTCATAAAACCAAGGTAGTGTCAGACCAAGGCCCCGCCTTTGGCCACCTGAGCCACAGATTTGTTGCTCAGACCAACAAGCTTATGGAACCAATTTTGCCAGCCGAGATCCTTTTTTTTGCAGTGGAGTAATGCAACAGTTGCAAATGTTGGCACCCACACAGGCACCATGGCAGAAAAGAACCATGTCTGACACCATCACTGGGCCCCAACTCAAAAACCTCAAAAGACAAATAACTGTAATTAACAACCAAAACAAAGATGGCACTTGGATCCTGTAGGTTTATGATTCCCTAAAACAGTGCAAAATAGGAACAATGTTCATATTATCATCTGCCTCTGTTGCTATATCTCCAGAGCTGTGGTTAGTTCCAGAAAGCGCCCAAAATGACTTCATCCCAGTGGAAGTTGTATGCTGACCCTTGTTAATTAGATGAATCCAGTGATGATCGTTTACAGGCTATTGGCCCAGTCATATGATCCTCATTTCCTCACAGCATTGTGTGAGCTCTCGCTGCCTTGTGTGGGCGAATGTGCAACTTTCCATCTTTTTCTGATGAATCCACTAAAGCAAAATGGCAGCACAAACTCTTCCTTCTCATTCTTTGCATGGTTAAAGAAGTTCAAAAAAATTATATTATATTATATATATATATAATCACAGGATTGTATAAATTAACACTGCTTGAAAAATGTCATAAATAATGAAATGTGTGTGCTATTTTCCCAATCCTGTTTTTGCCTTATAAATAAATTATCATTTGTTTCTCTGCATCGTCTTACAAAAGCCTCCGACTCCTCTCACACATTTTAATTATTTTGAAATAAATGCAACACGAACGGATGAAGTGTGTGTTCAGAGAGAAAGAGAGAGAGAGAGACTAAGCTTGCTCTTGTTCAGGTCTGGCAGTAATGCTGTGGCTAACCAACGACCTGTGAAGGATTAACGGCGTCGGATTGGTCGAAATTACCCGCCGTTGATAAAGTGGTACAATTTAAGAGTCGCTTCCCCCCCCCCCTTTCCTTTTGCAAAAAAACTGTCCCTTAGTCGTGGAGAACAGGGAGGAGGAAGAACATCACTTTCTCTCATGTAAACAGCGCTATCCCGGGACGCATCTGTCCCGGCCGTAATTAGGATCTGCCTTTGGCTTTGGCGTGAAATAGAAGAAAGGAGAGGGAGGTTTATTTTCTGGGCCCCAATAACATCTGCAATACAAACACTCCACCTATCTAACCACAGTGCTGTCAGACAGGCTGAGAGATGGCTCTCTTGCACACACACAAACACACACACATGTGACATCAGGGCTGGGAGCGCTGCTATTACAGGCCCCTTCTGTACAAGAAGCACTAAAGGCCTAATATAATGCTAGAGTATTGCACAGGCATCTGTGTCTGTGAACCCTTAAGAATGTGTTATATTTCCGCATAAATAAAGTTCTAAAAGTAGATAAAGAGAACCAAGTTAAACAAATGAGACAAAATATTATACTTGCTCATTTATTTATTGAGGAAAATGATCCACTATGACATATTTGTGGGAGACAAAAGTATGTGAACCTCTAGGATTAGCAGTTAGTTTGAAGGTGAAATCAGAGTCAGGTGTTTTTAATCAATGGGATGACAATCAGGTGTGAGTGGGCACCCTGTTTTATTTAAAGAACAGGGATTTATCAAAGTCTGCACTTCACAACATGTTTGTGTAAGTGTATCATGGCATGAATAAAGAAGATTCAGAGGACTCAGAAAAAGAGTTGTTGATGCTCGTCAGATTGGAAAAGGTTACAAAACCATCTCTAAAGAGTTTGGACCACAAATCCACAGTCAGACAGATTGTGTACAAATGGAGGAAATTCAAGACCACTGTTACCTCCTCAGGAGTGATCGACCAACAAAGATCACTCCAAGAGCAAGGCGTGTAATAGTCAGCGAGGTCACAAAGGACCCCAGGATAACTTCTAAGCAACTGAAGGTCTCTCTCACATTGGCTAAAGTTAATGTCCATGAGTCCACCATCAGGAGAACACTGAACATGGTGTGCACGAAGAAACCCACTGCTGTACAAAAAGAACATTGCTGCTCGTCTGCAGTTTGGTAAAGATCACATGGACAAGCCAGAAGTCTATTGGAAGAATGTTTTGTGGACAAATAAAAAATTTTGGTTTAATTTTTAGTAGTGAAGGTGTACTGAGAATGGACTTCTTTTACATTGAGTGCCTCCCAGTGGCAGAACAGTGGTGCTCCATGGACCAGACGGGAACCACAACACCAGCGAGTGGTACAGAGCAACTAACACCATAATGGACTAGTTAACCTCTATAATGAACACTGGATCAATGAGAACAATTTCAGGGATCTCCAATGAGCAAACAATTATTTCTGGGCTTGCATGGTTATGGTGGTCATAATATTCTGATATTACTGTGTATTTCTGTGTGTAAACACACACACACACACAAGCTTAACTCAGACAAAGTTAGGATAGTATGAAAAATGCAAATACAAATACAAGTCTTGTCTGATTAACTTCATTTCATTTGTTAATGTACATCACTTCCTGCCTTTCAGGCTGGCAACACATTCTGAAAAAAGTTGGGACAGTAAAGCATTTTCCACTTTGTAATGTTGCCATTCCTTCACACAACATTTAAAAGATGTTTTGGCACTGAGGACACCAAGTGTTGAAATATTTCATGTGTTATTTTGTCCCATTCTTCCTGTAAAAACACATCTTAAGGTGTACAACAGTTCAGGGTTGTCATTATATGTTTCATTTCAAAATTCTCCACACATTCTATACCAGGGGCAGGTCAGGACTGCAAACAGGCCACACCCTCTTCTTCCACAGCCATGCTTTTGCAATGTGTGCAGCATGTGGTTTTGCATTGTCTTGTTGAAAAACACATGGGTGTCCCTGGAAATGATGTCTTGAAGGCAGCATATGTTGCTCTATGATTGCAATGTGCTTTTCTGCATTAATGCTGGCATCACAGAACTGTAGATTTCAACCGTGCACCATTAAAGACCCTGGATGTTGGACTTGTAGCTCATTACAGTCTGGATGGTCCTTTTCATCTTTGGTACAGAGCACATGGTGTCCATTTATTCTAAAAAATATATACTAATTTGCCTGAGCATAATAAACATTTCTGCTGTGTGATGGTAAATCCCTGATGGTCCATCCCAGTCACGCCTCTTCTGGACATGGTTAACATGAGGCTTCTTTTACACTCAGTAAAGTTTTAACTGTTTTTAAGTTTCAGTAGTAACCAGATGCAACATCTAAACTGGCAAGAATATAGCTGTAGTTAATATATGCATCCACATTAGTGAATATGACATCATGCATATGCATTGATAATTTTGGGTTACTTTAAAACCGACAATATTATAATATTCATGACTTGATTAATATTTAATGAAGTCACTGGATGAATGTATAGCTACATGTGTACATTACACTGCACGTTATTCTGTTAATTGTGATTTTGTTGTTATTTCAGCAAAAGGGAGATGATCCTTTAGATGATAAAGACAAGTCTAATTGGTACATCCCCAAAGTCATCAATTTACAACTCAATTGCTCAACAATCTCATTAAGGCCTCTGCATCTGGTATGCACAAAGTGAAGTTATGGCAAACCATAAGCAACAATTAGAGGACATCAGTGAATCTCCCTCCTCTTGGCTTTAAATACAGTATAGAATGTGCACTTTTTCAAAATACAGTCATACATCAGAAATTAGAATATTGTGAAAAAAAATCATTTTTGTTTATAATGTCATTCTAAAAGATGAACTATCATATTTTATATTCAAAAGAAGTGGCATTTCATATATTTCTGCTTTAATGTGGTTTATAGTTCATGATAATCAGAAATCTAGTATTTCAAATTATTTACTATTAATTAAATTATAATTATAATTATTATTATCAATAATAATAATAATAATAATAAATAAATAATAATAATAATTAATTGCAAGTTTCAGTAAATAATAATTCACACAGTATAACTACTTTGTACCTCTCAAAGCTACACCTGCCACATTCACTCTCTGACGTCTGTAGAAGATCTGGACTAAGGAGACAAAGAACAGGACTGATGCTCAGTGCTCCAAAGTCCTCTTTTCAGACGAAAGTTCATTTGTAAATCAAGCTCCTAGAGACTGGAGGAAGAGTGTAGAGACACAGACTCTAAGGTGTCTGAAGTCCAGTGTGAAGTTTCTGCAGTCTGTGATGGTTTGAGGTCATCTGCTGGTGTTGGTCCACTGTGTTTAGTCCAAAGTCAACATCTACCAGGAGATTTTAGAGCACTTTATGCTTCCATTTGCTGAAAAACTTAACAGACACTGATTTCCTTTTCCAGGAACTGCCCACAGTCTCAACACTACTACTGACTGTTGGTCCACTGTGTTTAGTTCAATAATGTCAATATTACTGTGCTTAATTGGCCAACCCTCCAGAACTAAACACAAATGTAAGGTGTATATGTAAGGTGTATTGTCAAGAGGAAGATGAGAAACACAAGACCCAGCAAGACAGACAAGTCCACTACTAAAGCAACCTGGGCTTCAATAACAGCAGTGCCACAAGCTGATTGCCTCCACAATGCATCAATGCACAATGCATTGTTTTAATGAAATGATGAACACAAATGAACTGTTTGATGTATGTCTGGGTTAAGAGGTTACCTATAAACACTGTAGAACAGTTACAGTTCCAGGCAAGTCAAAGTGCTTCTCTGTAAGACATACAGGCAGTTCTGGAGGCCAGTTGTTAATGTTCCTCAGTGATTAGAGCTCACGTTCAGGTAAGACCGGCTCCTTGTTTGTGTGCAGTACATTCAGGTAGAGATGAATGCATGTGTGTGTAGCATTGTCTGTAGCCTGGCGCGTTCCTGGGGCTCTTTGAAGGGCTAAGGCAGAGCTGTCTGTGATAATTAGAGTGCAATGACCTTCTCATTAGAGCCAGGAGTCCTCGTGATTATTTCCCCCCTTTTTCTCTTAACGCAGGCCAGCCGCAGAGACAATCTTGGAATATCAAAGCAATTCTCTAAGATATTTATTAGAGCCCAAATTACAAAAACACATAGAAAAAAAAACCTTTGAATTACCAGCCGCGCTAATGTATGCAGAGCCAAATGAATGGCTCGACTTCTTTCTTTCTTTTTCTTTTTTTTTCCTCACCCCCTCTCTCTTGTAGCTTAAATTTTTCATTACAAATTTCCGGGGCTTCAAAGTAGCATCTCACAGCCAGTCTCCTTTCTTCTCCCTGGCGTGACAAAGAACTGTCAAAAACTGTCCCCTTGTTTGCTACTGTTTTTCTCTCTGCCTTTATTCCTCTCTTACATCTAAATGTCAAATAACGCTGTTTAAATACAGCACAGCATCCCTTCATCTGAGAGTGAGAAAGAGAGAGAGAGTGAAAGAGAGAGAGAGAGAGAGAGAGAGAGGGCGAGAAAAGAAGGCGAAAATACAGCAGAAGGCGTCTAAAAGGGGCCTAATTAATCTTGCGCATTGATTTTGTTTTAGTGTGATGTATTTGATGGGGGGAAAAAAAGAAAGAAGAGAAAGAGATGACTCTGGAAGGGCCTCTCATTAAAATCATTAGCAGCTTGATGTCAGCCGAAAAACATCTCACTCGCCGCTGCTTAAAAGCACATTTGCAGGTTCCCTCTTTAATGTCACAAGAATGGACTTCTCTAAAGAGCCTTACCGGGCTTTCTCTGCTTCAGGAGGCACAAAGAGGCTCTGTGTCCACTGATCTGGACCAAGGCCCGAGCTGTCCGGCGCAGGAGAAGGCAGCCGCACCTGAGCGCGGGCAAAACAGGAGGTTTTGACACGTTCCCTCCAGTTCCAGTGCTGAATGAGGCCTGTGTTGGGACGCAGGGTGGGGAGGATGAATACGGGTGATTAAAGACATGGCCGACTGTCCACACACAGCAAGCAGAGCAAGACGAAGTTCCACCTTTCTTGGCAAGAACCTGGTGATATGATACATATACAGAGCTTACGATTCGATATGTTGTAATGTAATTGCGCTACTGTAAGGAAGACGATATACTGTGGTGTTATGCTGCCAGCCCCAGCGGCACATCTTTTTCCAGACTGGAAGTGTGTAATGGCTGAAGATTGGCTGCCATCTAGTTGTCAGTGGCTTAAACATAACACAAAATGAATTGTCTGCCACTTGAACTATTAACTGAAATATGATTTGACCATGTACAGTATCACAAAATATAACATTGCAATAATCACATGTACCTGTTTTACATTTATTACATTTGGAAGATGGTCTTATCCAGAGTGATGTATCTGAATGTAGCATTAGGAGTCTTAACCCTCATATTGTGTTCATATTTAATAACATCATTTAGTTTTGGGGTCAATTTGACCCCAGCAATTTAAACCTAAATTATTATAATCTCAGTCTCCTCTGTCTCAGACATATTTTCCCCTGTCTCAGACACATTCTCCTCTGTCTCAGACATATTTTCCCCTGTCTCAGACACATTCTCCTCTGTCTCAGACACTTTCTCCTCTGTCTCAGACACTTTCTCCTCTCTCTCAGACACATTCTCCTCTGTCTCAGACACATTCTCCTCTGTCTCAGACATATTTTCCCCTGTCTCAGACACATTCTCCTCTGTCTCAGACACATCATCCTCTGTCTCAGACACATTCTCCCCTGTCTCAGACACATTCTCCTCTGTCTCAGACATATTTTCCCCTGTCTCAGACACATTCTCCTCTGTCTCAGACACATTCTCCTCTGTCTCAGACACATTCTCCTCTGTCTCAGACACATTTTCCCCTGTCTCAGACACATTCTCCTCTGTCTCAGACACATTCTCCTCTGTCTCAGACACATTCTCCTCTGTCTCAGACACATTTTCCCCTGTCTCAGACACATTTTCCTCTGTCTCAGACATATTTTCCCCTGTCTCAGACACATTCTCCTCTGTCTCAGACACATTCTCCTCTGTCTCAGACATATTTTCCCCTGTCTCAGACACATTCTCCTCTGTCTCAGACTCTCCTCTTACACAGACTCTGTCTCCTCTTACACAGACTCTGTC
>BRDA01055841.1:296-18566 GCA_036984385.1 Crenuchus spilurus | reverse complement strand
ACTACCGGGCTGGTTAAAGTCACGCTGCCGTTAAGTGGCTTGTTCAGCTCGGCTGCCGTACGTAGTCGTCGTCTTCTTTTTTTTTATTTAATTTTTAAATTTTATTTATTTATTTATTTTGTGCCGCAAACTAATACTGTCTGTTAGAAGGAAACAAAGCTCCCATCACGCTGGTATTGGATCCTGTAGTATCGGAGCACTTTTATGAATACAAGTACAAGTACATGCACGTGGTATCGGACAGATACCCGATGCTGGTATCGGTATTGGTGCATCCCTAGTTAGAACAAAACCATTACCAATACCTAGAAAGATCCACACTTATACACAAAATAAGAGCATTACAGTGCATTACAATAAGTGCTCCACAAATAGATGGTCTTCAGTCTGTGTTTAAAGACTGTGAGGGACTCTGCTGTTTGAAGAGTCAGTGGGAGTTTGTTCCACCATCTGGGTGCTAGGACAGAGAAGAGTTTTGATGCTAGTCTTCTGTGTGTCTTGAAGGATGGATGGTCAAGCCGAGCCGTACTAGAAGCTCAAAGGGTTGGAGGTGCAACTCGAGACCACAGAGACCACCACAGAGCAGGTATTATTTGTGTGGTGGATTATTCTCAGCACTGCAGTGACACTGACATGGTGGTGGTGTGTTAGTGTGTGTTAGAGTGGATAGAACAGCAAAGCTGCTGATGATTTTAAACACTTCACTGTCACGACTGGAGTGAAAATAGTGCACCAACCAAAACTATCCAACAGCATCCTGTGACCACCAATGTAGAAATCATAGCAGCACAACACTCATTAACACACCACCACCACATCAGTGTTACTGCAGTGCTGAGACTGATCCATCACTCAAATAATACCTACAGTGTTTAATTACTACTAGTAGAATTACTGTAGAACTACAATGTATGGATGCTGCCTAGACACGCATTGGTCACTTTATGCATGGATGGTTGTTAAATTTGGAAGCAAATTTGCTCTATAATGCACTTTCACCTTCACTGTGCAATATCATGTTCACTATATACACACAGTGGTTTCTTTGATGTCTGTGTGGTTTGTGACACTTTTTTGAGGACTAGCATGTTCTTCTTAGCATCTAGAAAATGAGGAATTTGTTCAATCTGAATGCATTTCTCAGCCATTGGACTAATTTCTACTCTTCCATAACTGTAATGCTGTGAAAGTACCAGAAGGTGTCACTATTAAGCTGAGTTTAGTGCCCTGATCCACAGTTGCATGGATCTTGCTAGTGTGTACAATCTGGGTTGACTCTTCATTCTAAAATACTTAATTATTGTTTTTTTAATTAATGTAATAATTTTAAAAATAAATAAATTATTTGTTAACAGATATATTCCTCCACTACAAGGTTCTCATTCAGTTCATTTCAGTTATACATCACAGATTAATTTAATTATCAATATTTTTCATGTAAGTAAAAAAAAATTCCAGAATTAATTCTTGTTATTAACTGCTGCTTCTTTATGCCAAATTTAGATTAAATTCTAAGTAAAATCTGTAGTTTCAAAGATCAAACTGTACAAAAAGTGCTGTAGACAAACCACCACACCAAAAGCCACAGAAACTCTGCTTTTTCTTATTTCCTGTATGATCCTGACATTATTTTAAGGAATTCTAATTTCATAGCGAAGAATTAAACACTGCAGGAGGTTAAGATGAAAATGTGGATTCATTCCCAGGCAAGGCCAACAGAGAGAACTCACCATAATAGAATTGGGCATTAGGGGCAAAGCTCTGCCAACACTATTTACAAGTGGGAGCACAATTCAAACCCACCAATGAGCAAATGCAGCTACTATCTAATGAAAATGCTTGTTTCTGTTTTCAAAAGTGCAGAGTGAAGTTTATATTGTAAACTCAAAATATCATTAAAGATGGGATAGAATGGAGGACAGGATATATCTGGGCATAGTTGAATTAGGGGAGATCAGGACATGGAACTGATATACTGTTAACCTCAACCACTTGTCTCCTTTCAACACAAATCCCACATGATTCCAAAATCTTAGCCTGTAAAAGTCTTGACTCACATGCCCAACATTTACATATGCCAGCCTCATGTTCGTGAGAATTGCATGCCATGTGTGTTATTATGCTTTTTTTGTCAAGGCTGGATTTTCTTGTTGGATAATGTTTAATCAGAACTCAGCCACTAGTTATCTAAAAAACATTTAGGCCCCACATTGAAATGTCAAATTTCTTACAGAACATTTTTAGGTTTTAAATATTTATTGTTATAAAAATAACATAAATCAACATTACTACATTAAATTAAAATTAAAATTAAATTCAGGATATGAAAACATTTTTACATGTAAATCACTTCCATCCCCACTTCCTGCAATTCCTTAGATTTTTACTAGGGAATCTAATTCAATCTCCATCCATTATCTTCCACTTAATCCTGATCAGGGTCACATTGAGTCCCCTACCCCTTCACAGGGCACACGAAAGGGCATTACACACTATCCTAGCTAAGCCCAGTCCATTATCGGTGCAGGTGCAGGTGACCCCCACCCAACTCTGGGAGAAAATCAGAGACTCTGGAGGAAATCCACTAAGACAACATGGAAACTCCACCCAGATGGGGACTTGAACCCAAGACCTCAGTACTGAGAGGCAAAGCGAGCTAACCACCAAATGCACCGTGCCACCCCTTGAATAATTCCAAAGCAAAGAATTTATTAACTTATTATAACTTAGCAAATCAATAAGACTTAACCAAAGGTGCACATATCTTTGTGTGTGTACATGTATTCAATTAATCACAATCTGTATTAGAGATACACAAAGCAAAGAAAGAAATACAGTGAAAAATAACATGCAGGTACTACAAACTGGGCTGTAATACTAGTAATACTCTAATACTGGTTCACAGTTATGTCCAGGCATGTACACTACATCCTAGTGTTCATATGGGGGAGGGGGACAAAACTAACCCCAGCACTCTATTAAGTTGCAACTATAATTTGGTGCTCAGTAGCAGGTTTTGCTTGGAGGTCATGTGCAGGCTGAACATGTCCCCAGCCGCTGGACCCCGCTTCATTAAAACCTGCCTGTAATTGCTCCACTCCAACACAAAACGCCATGTATCTGTACATTTGCAAATTTAATTTAACCTTAGCCTCTCCTTCCCAGACCCCTTGTGTATCTCCACTTTGTTTACCCCAAATTAAACTTGCCCTGATTGTTTACCAGCCACAGAGTCCCACCACATTTTCTATAACGCTCATTTCTTTATTTTAATAATCGCAGGGCTGGGAATCACGTATATGCGGTGCTCATCTGCATGAAAATTGTACAATTAACTTTTGATTAAGCAGCTTGTTCATTTTTTTCTCTCTCCTCGCCATTTCCCCCCCTGGTGCACAGCAGTGTAATGGCTAGCCTGAATTTTAATAAATACCTTTAAATTAGGAGCAGCCCTTCCTTTGAGTGGTGTCAATGTGAGGAGAGCCACATTTTGTGTTGAATAAAGCTGGGGTGAGAACAATGGCACAAGCTGCCGGTTTGGGGTGTCATCTTTAAGTATGCACAGATGAAAGCCTCGTGATTTGCCCATCAAAACAAATGAGAAAAGAAGCCACTAATTCTGATGGCAAGGTGTCAAGTGCTTTTGCAATGTGGCACAACCCCCCTGCACACATTCACACATGCGTGCGCACGCACGCACGCACGCACACACACACACACACACACACCATTTCACCCGCCAACCCTTCCCTTGCATCGTTGATGATGCAGGGCATCACCATTGCTGCTCTGTGTGTGTGTGTATGTATATATATATATATATTTGTTTTCATACATATCAAGGACCTCTGTGTTACAAATGATAAGCCAGAAAAAAGGCTTCAGATACATGTATTTTATTCTTTAACATTATACACATACAAACCAAAAAAAGTAAACTATTGTGTATCTACACTTATTGTCCATTTTAGCTACCACTGACTATTTACAGCAGGTGCACTTCGTAGTTCTACACATACAGACTGTAATCCATCTGTTTCTCTGTATACTTTATTAGCTTCCTTTCACACTGTTCTTCAGTGATATGGTGTATGGTATTATTTGGGTGGTGGATCATACTAAGCACTGAAGAGACACTGATGCGGTGGTGGTGTGTTAAAGTGTATCAGACACAGCACCTCATTGTATCTGCTGGACTGAAAATAATGCTCTAACATGCCTGCAGCATCCTGTGTCCACCAATGAACGACTGGAGGACCAACACAAACTGTGCAGCAACAGATGAACGATTGGGTCTGACTTTCTATCTACAAAATAGATATGTCTAATAGAGGACAGTAAGATAACATAGTGTTTTAAATCTCCAGTGTCTGATCCACTCATACCAGCACAACACACACTAACACACCACCACCACATCAGTGTCACTGCAATGCTGAGAATGATCCACCACCCAATTAATACCTACTCTGTGGTGGTCCTGAGTATTGAAGAACAGGGTGGAAGGAGAGTAAAAAGTATACAGAGAAACAGATGGACTACAGTCTATAATTGTAAAACTACAAAGTGCACCTGTATGGTCAGTGGAGCCAAAATGGACAATGAGTGTAGACACAAGGAGGTGGTCATAGTATTCTGATATGATGAGAATTTCATATTGACTGGGATTTCTGCCACTGCTGGTAGACCTGTATGACCATGCTCTTTGATATACAAAGACATTCACAGCACTGTACCACCTCTTCTCAATCTATGAAACCTGTCACAGACCCCACATGTATTTACAGCCTGATCATATATATATATATATATATATATAAACAAGTCTGTGTACAGCTATGTAGAGTGTTTGTGTGTAAAGTGTGGGGGTGGAAATTACTGCATCTTGCAGTTCACTTATCTCCAAGTCTTCAGTACAATTAGAAGGAACAATAGCTATAGAATGACTTTTTGTTGTGTTGAGGGTCCCTGCTGCAGCAGCAGAGAGACAGATAAAGGCACTTGGAGCAAAGGGAAACTCTCTCCAGACCCAGTCCAGTCTGCAGACTTCGATTACACTCACCCCCCTCTCCACCACTGCCTCCAACACGCTGCACACACTGAAAGGTTGCACTTTTATTCAACCCTCTGAATAGTATCTTGACATGTTTTTTCCTCTCTATTTTCCTCCACTTGAACAGATAAATTCCTTTGTGCCATCTGACAATGAGCAACGGAATTAGAATACTTCTGCCAGCAGGGTGGTAAACAATCTGAATGACACTAGGTCTTGAATTTTATCAGACACTTTAATTGATTATTTAAAAGGAAAAGGAAAAAAAATGACCCTTGGTCAAGCCTAGAAGGACAACTTTGATGTTCATTTGAACCTTTTAGTACCATTAACCTTAGAAATATGACCATCACTATAACATTTGCTCATAGCTGCTATTATGAGCTTTGTAGTGTACAATGTTTAAAATCATATTTTTGCAAGTACATGTATTGTTAATTTTACATATGTTTATATCCATCTGATAGGTCGAAGTGTTCAACTGGGTGTAGCTGTATATGGTATAATCAAAGTAAGCATTGTCTTAATATAGTGAATCTAAACTACAATATAAGCTTTCAGTTTAATTATGGGTTCTCTAATGTTCTTTATAGTTAGTCCAGCTCTGTTTTGGTTAGAGTTGTTCAGGTGGGCGTCTGTAATGTAATATCTTATATGCAGGGGTTAGACAATGAAACTGAAACACCTGTCATGTTAGTGTGGGTGGTTTCATGGCTAAATTGGACCAGTCTGGTGGCCAATCTTCATTAATGTCACATTGCACCAGTAAGAGCAGAGTGTGAAGGTTCAGTTAGCAGGTAAGAGCACAGTTATATAGTATATTACAATGCACACAACATTATGGTGACATACCAGAGTTCAGAAGAGGACAAATTGTTGGTGCACGTCTTGCTGGCGCATCTGTGACCAAGACAGCAAGTCTTTGTGTCTAAATATTATTGAGCCACTTTGGGGTGTTTTGGAGGAGCGAGTCAGGAAACAGTTTCCTCCACCAGCATCACGTAGTGACCTGACCACTATCCTGCAAGAAGAATGGCTTAAAATCCCTCTGACCACTGTGCAGGACTTGTATATGTCATTCCCAAGACGAATTGACGCTGTATTGGCCACAAAAGGAAGCCCTACACCTACTAATCAATTATTGTGGTCTAAAACCAGCTGTTTCAGTTTCATTGTCCAACCCCTGTATGTATTGAAAGTCCTGCATTTGTATGGCTTTAGTATTAGACAGCAGTGAGTTTGTGGGGGTTATAGTTTTTATGAACCTGGTTGTCATGCGATAATACAACCATTCTTATTACTACTCATTCACTCATTCACTTATTATTTATTCATTTTGAGTACTACCCTTAAGACATGTCTATATTATAATCAGCTTGAATATTAACAATTATTTACAGCTGCATTATTGTAGCAGTATTTAAGATCAGAACTATAAGGAGCTCACAGTGATAAAGTGACTTGTACCTGCAGCTGCAATTGTAATTATGATCAGTCTCGCTTTTACCATCCATCTCAGTTTCTTTTTCCTCCACATAAAACTCTCCCTGGAGTCTGAACATCATGAAGACCAAGTCCATCCTGACTAAACAGATAATTGAGACTCTTCAAATCAGCAACATGTTGGTTTATGATTGGTGAAGGTTTTTGGTGGATCAATAAACTAGATACAAGTAGACATCTTTATTTTTCATTGACAACATCTTTTTCAAAAATAAAAAATGACCAGACTAGGTCTGAGTTAGCTATTAAGCAGCAAACAATTCAGTCTTTATTTTTCTCAAAGGACGAGATAGAAAAAACAGACATGACAGATCTGGATGTAAATAAACTTACTAAGGAGCTCCTATAAAAGAAGAAATAACCTCAGACCCATCATGTACATTCTATCCTATGTGAGAAAAGGACTAATGAAAGAATGCATTTGTGGGCAGGGCATGGATATGTCAATTAAATGGCCAGTTTCCCACAAATACTGAGAGGTTTAAGACAATACAGTCAACTGTTTATTGGTTACTGGTTTGATTTATTTGGATTGAATTAATGTAGTAATAAAGTTGTGAATGAAAGAAAGAATCAGAGCAGAACAATGTGCTGGTGCACAACCTCCAAAGCACTTGTTCTATATATCTACTTCAGTTGCTTTAGACTCCAAACTGCATCTATTTTAAAGGCTATGCAGACATGTTTTAGTGCTCCTTTCTGCAATGTTTTCATTCTGCGTGAAGAAAGAAGAAGAAGAAGAAGAAGAGGGGGGAAAATGTCACAATAAAAGAAGTACGAATTGTCAGTTCTGAAGACGCAGCTTGCTCCACAGGGGAAAAGCAGAGAAAGCAATTGGCAAGCGATCTTTCAGAGGGAGGGATAGACAGAGAGAAAAATAGAGAGAGAAAGAGAGAGAGAGAGAGAGAGAGAGCGAGAGAGTAACAGGACTGAAAACTGCACAGTGGAGGGAAGATGAAACGAACAGGGTGCTTTTTTTCTCCTTCACTGATGGCTGGCAACAAGGCCTGAATGGCGGTAAAAGAGGAATATGTGATAGGTCATGTGTTGTATAATGAAAGAAGCCGAGACAGGAGACAAGTTGGAAGGCAAGGTGATTCAAATTCTCAAGGGACTAACTTCAGCATTCACACAGAGAGAGAGAGAGAGAGAGAGAGAGAGAGAGAGAGAGAGAGAGAGAGAGAGAGAGAGAGAGAGAGAGAGAGAGAGAGAGAGAGAAAGAGAGAGAGACCAAGACATCTATAGTTTATAAACTGACCAAAATAATTAGCATTCAAATTAGATTTGAAGACTCAACTTGACAGAGGAGGAGAGGAGCACTCTGTATTCCCACAGCTTACACACACACACACACACACACACACACACACACACACACACACACACACACACACACACACACACACACACACACACACACACAGCCTTCTTTTACTGTTAGGAAACTAATAAAGAGCTTTGCTGACAATATGAAACTGAATTATGTACAGCAGGATGAAGTTCTCTAAAGAGTGACTTTAAAACTTTGTAGACCCATGAATACATTTAAAGAGCCATATTGTACATATGTATACTCTCTCTCTCTCTCTCTCTCTCTCTCTCTCTCTCTCTCTCAACTTGGTTTACGCTACAATAATCAGCCTAGTTTTGTCGTCACTTGTTAGTGAAAGTCCTAATTGTGTATTCTTGGTCCTGAGTTGGACATAGAAACTCAATGTAACATCCTCTGTACTGGTCATATCAAAGATGGACGACATCTGTCTGCTCAACCGTCCAATGAGAGATCCCAAAAATCAATTAACAACTACCAACATATATTGGGTTTATTGAATTGTTGGAACAGTGAGATTTCTTACCTTAGAATCACTTTGTATGAGAATGAGTCAAAAATAATCTGCACTTTAATTATATTAAAAAATATTTTGGCTGCAATGTCTTATCATCACTTTCTGTACTAGGTTCTGTCTTCATAGTAAATTTACATTAGTGACACCAGTTCATTTATGACTGCAGCGCAACAAAGATGGCTGCCTCACTTATGATTTGCACAAAAGAGAGCAGTGTACAGTATTTCATTGCAAACGCGTTTGAACATCTGCAAAAAAAAATAATAAATTGGGATGACTGTAAGGAATGTGAAAGCTTCTTAAAAAATGGTCATTTCTAGTGATGAGACATGGATTCATCAGTAGCCTGAGAGTAAACAGCAGAGCATGGAATGGAAATCTCTTTAATCATTCAAAAAGAAAAGTTGGAAAATTGATGCTGAGAGTTTTCTGGGTCCTGAAAGAAGCCATATGAGGATGGACACTCACGCCGGATGAAGAGTTGAAGACAGCTCTGCCCTGGTGGCTCACAGCTCAGTCAAAAACATGTTTTCATAAAGGAATATTAAAGCTTGTTGATTGATGGACAGAGTGTATTGAAAAGCAGAAAATTATAAAATATTGTATTTGTTTTTAAATTGCTTAAAATCAATTCTACAGTCATCATGAAGATATTTTTGACTCAGCCTAATAGGATGAGCATAACATACTGTTCCCAGCCATGAATGCTTGCAAACTTAGATTTTTCTCTTCCCAGATGCAGGCAATTCTGCACCAAACACGGCCCAGTCAAGGCACTTAATGGGCAAATGTGACTATAAGAAATGCATTGTGGGTCATGACACATTGCTTAAGGATTGTTATAGTACCATTTCTATTTGGGGCAAAACTGGATCAGTTATGGTTTAATTAAGGTTAATTGAGGTGATGTTCCAGCACCAAGATATGGACAAAGTCATTACAGTTACCCAGCAGCATTATGTGGGTCAGTGAAAATAGTAAATGTGGGCCAAAAGTGGTCCATCACTCACTTGCTATCAGGGTTCTGTGTTCTGTGTGGTTTCTGTTGATGTCACCCATGCCAAACAGCACTCTGATTGATCATGTTAATAAGTGTTCTATCATTACAGAGTCTTTATCAACATCACAGCCTGAAATTTTACTGGTATCACCTTGTACAGTCTGACAAACCAATATTACAGGAATAGTGTTCTCACAGTGTAAACCTGGCTCTACTCTTATTCACTCACTTTCTTCCACTTCTGTACTTCTCACTTTCTCTCTCTGGCTGATTTCTCAGTCATTCTCAATCATTCTTTCTCTTCTTTCTTTTGTTATCTTTCTCTGTCTTTCATTCTTTCCCTTTTGTTGTTTATTTCTCTCCTTTTCCCCCTTTCTTTCAACCTTTCTCACACTTTATCGGGGTGCAAATGAGGGAGGCCACCAAGTTTTCTTTTTTACTTCATTCTGTCACTGCTGTATACAGCATCCTTCGGCAAGCTTTCACCTCTTTACCCGAGAGAGAGAGAGAGAGAGAGAGAGAGAGAGAGAGAGAGAGAGAGACTCAGAGAGACTCTTGGGCTGCTGTCCAGGGCCTGCTAAGAGGGCATTGTTCGAACACAAGAGCCATGGGCCTGGGAGGGAGATATGGGGGGATTTAGCGGAGGGACTTTAGCGGTGCAGCTGGAGAGAGGGGAAGAGGATTGGGGGGACGAGCAGATTACGGGTGTCGGGCCTGGAAGGCTCCACTCGGAGCCCCTCCTCAACTTTATCTGCTTACGCATGACAGCTGCAACAAAGAGAACAGCACTAATGCTCAGGGCCATGAAGCAGAACCTGTAGAACCCACCGCCCTATACTACAGCACCTCTCTCTCTGTCTCTCTCTCTCTTTCTCTCTCTCTCTTTCTGTCACTGGTAGAGGAGTGTATAGAGGCTGTCTGAGCAGAGACAGATCCTCTGGGATCAGCGCGGGCAGGGGGATGCAGAGAGGAAAGAGGAACTTTGATGTAAGCTTGTAATCGTGGCACTACAGCCTCGATTGCAGCCCCGACAAACAGCAAACAAAGCTTGTCAGTCAAAAGCGCCAAAAAAACTAACAAAATAAAAAATAAAAAGGCCCGAATGTGAGGAACTTCAAACACTAACGTGGTAAAAGTTGAGGCTGGCACTACAAGGGGAAAATAATTGTCTCTTTGTTCCATGGATTTGCAACTCTCGCTGAAGAGAAATCAAACAAAAAAAGAGAAAATAACAGCGGAGAGACATATTTAAATAAACAGGTTGTAGTGGTAGAAGCTCAGAGAGGCAGGCAGAACATACAGCTAAGGAAACATGGTGAACTCCTCTGCTGCCACTTTCTTTTACACTTATAAACAAAACAAAAAGGCAAAATAAGGAAATCTCACTAATATTATTCCAAAAATAAAGATGAAAATCATGTAGGTTCCAGTCCAATTTATGTTGAGACTGATTCCACACTTTCAGTCTTTGAGAAAAGAAATACATCACCACAAACTCTCATGTAATGACAGATTCAGCCAGATATAAAAGCACTGCTCACTTTTTGAATGTGCACAGTGGCAAAAGGAAAGTCATTGTTCCAAGTTCAGACTACACATCATCAATTAATTTTTAATCCAGTCCCAAACTGGTAGTAGCCAACTGACCGGGGACTCTCCCCCAATCACTTAAAATGTCCCTGACCCTAGGTGAGTGAAGAATTGCACATGCCTCCTCTGATGCATGTGAAGTCAGGCTCTACCTCTTTTCCATAAAAGTGGGGCAGCATGGTGGGCTCAGCACTGAGGTGTTGGGTTTAAGTTCCCATCTGGGTGGGGTTTCCATGTTCTCTTCGTGTCTGCGTGAGCTTCCTCCCACCGTTTAAATACATGGAGATCAGGTGAATTTGCTACTCCAAATGACCCTGGTGTGTGTTAATGAATGTGTATGTCTGTGTCTATATGAATTGTATGTATGTATGGCCAGATATGGTTGGCACTCTGTCCTGGGTGATCAAAGGTGCCGGGTATTACAAAGGTGCTATATAAGTGTAACATTCATAAATACATAAATACAGTAAAATACTGGCAGATATGTTTGCAAGGACTGGTAAACTGGGATGCGTTTCCCGAAAGCGATTGAACTTGGCAATTTACGAACAACTATAAGAATGACGTAACTTTAAGAACACCATTTTTCCGACTGTTTCACAAAAGCCTTCGTATCTTCCAAACTTACGAACGAGTCCCTAAGTAGCACTTAGTTGACTCCGCCCTCGTGTTTGCGTCAAATAGGCTCGGCCAAACTGAACCGTCAATATACATACATACATACATTATTAAACCACAAACGTATCGTTATGTAAACACTAATTATAAAACCAAACATCAAAAAAGTATTTACACTACATACATGCAAATAAATAAATAAATAATAATAAAAAACATTTCGATGTCCATCGCATGCCAAGCCTAACTATAAATAGGCAAATCCTCTTGGTTACGTGTCCATGATTAATCAGTGAATTTGACTGGTTAAGAGTTGACATGCTTAGTAGGCCAATTTGTAGCCATTGCTTGGGACACAATATATTAATTTACTACTACGACTGTTACACTGGAAAAAAAACCCCATTGCATTTATGTAATTTATTTGTGTATATCAATAAATAATATATTGTACTTTAAGCAATCTTAGTTTTTTTTATTCTGTGACAACAATAATTCCAACTTAATATGTACATGTATGTGCAGTATTGAACTAAGGACGCTGACTCTAATTTACGTGACGCAATTACAATTTCAAAAGAAAATTTAAATGTTCATGAAATCTTGTTTAATACACGCGTGTGCTGTGTTGCATTTTTCACAGGATGATCAGCGGCCTCTTTCGTTTTTTCAGACAGAACTGCACATGAACTTCAAGTTAAGAACAACATGGTGAGATATGAGAGGGTCAGACCACTCGTAGATTTACAAATGAGTTTAAGTACGACATAGGTTATGAAGGTTTTCAGGAAACACTCGTAAATTTAAGAATGTTCGTAAGTACGAGGTTACGAAGTACTTAGCGTTAAGAACGTTTTGGGAAATGCACCCCTGATTTGTTTACAATACATTACTGTAAATAAAACAGATATACACTGTTTAAAAACAGCATTTACAGTAAAAACAATGGGGTTAACCCCGGAGCAAACTGATGCACATACGGAGAGGAAACTCCACCCAGATGGGGACCCAAGTGCTGAGAGGCAAACCCCCAAACCCCTGTGCTGCAGTAAAAAGATATTATTGCTGATGATTTTATTTTATTTTAGTTTGATTCCATACTTTACTGTAAACAAATTTAGAATGGAAAAATGTACCTTTTCCAGAAAAGAGAAGTAAAATTTGAGTCTCTACTGTTTACAGTCTAGTCTGATCCACATCTACTGCTTTTCAAGGTACCTCAGCAATTCTGAGGTAACTTTGATGAACATTTTGCAGGATTAAGCCTTTTACAGTCTTTTTTCTGAGCTATTCAGACAGTCCATTAGTAAAGACGACCTTCTATAAAGCCAAAGTTGTAAATGCAAGCTTCTAGCTCTGCTGGAACGTAGTAATGTAAGGTGAAGTCAGAGGCTGCCTTTTTTTTTTGCAGTGCATTGATTGAGGCGAGAGGAGAACGTCTAGTCTTCCCTCTAACCCCCTGTCTTTCATCTTTAATTAGAGCTGGACGTTTGAAGTGGCACAGTCACTCCGAACTGACTCATATCTGACAAGACGCAGCTCTGACAGTTAGCAGAGCGGAGAATTTTACTCCCAGAACTCCATGAATTAAAAATGAAGCTCTATAATGACTCATTATTGGCATAAAGTAAGTTTTAATTAACTAATAGTCCAATAAAATGTGCGAGCAGTCATACTTAATTCAGAGTTCATGGATCTGGAAATTAGAGGCTAGCACCGAAATTTCGGATCAAAGAGAGATTTCAGACTCCGGCAAAGAGAAAGAAGCAATAATTAACGGCTTAAGAGGCCAAAAAAGAGGGGGGAGGAGGGAAAAAAGGTATCGCACCAGTCTTTAGCATCTATTTTGAACCCCTACTTTCAGAATCAATAGATCTCCATCGGCCTCCTAACTCAATCTCTCAACATGGAGCTTTTAGTTGAGAATTGTCGTTCAGAGGGAGGCGGGATGAAGTGAAAGTGAATAAGAAGGTCTCCAGAGATCTGGGACACGAGGAGAAGATCTGCAGGTGATGAAGATATATACATAGGCCTGTATCTCAGCCCTTTGTGTCATTTGCATCATGCATCAGGCTAAACCTATCAGTGGCCCGGATGAGACAGGCCATCAGTGAGAAATTGCATTAGCTCGGTGTGAGCGATGGCAAAAGCAGCGTGCTCGCTGGGTCCATGTCAAGCCCTTAAATGGCTTGCTGTTTCGACCTTCTTAAGTAGCCAAATCTTTATTGAGTGTTGGGCCACTGGGACGCTTTAGCCTTTGAGAAGGTTGTTCTAGTTGCTATTGCTTTAGTGGATAAAACCCACAAGGACGTTCTTTTAACTTGTTTGGACTCCGACTGTTGTGTTTTATTTGATTTAAAGGCACCAGGGGGGAAAGGCTAATTTAAACAGGTCTGCTGTGGCTTTTATTTTGGACTTTTTAACTTGAGAAAGGCAGGCAGGTGATCTTTAGACTCTCCCTCTCTCTCTCTTTCTCTCTCTCTCTCTCCAACCTGTACATGCAGACAGGTTAGATTTGACCCAAACAGGTTTTCCTCTGCCCTACATGTGGCTGTAGACACCCGTCTGTCCTCCTGAGGCTTTCTTAACATTAATCTGAAGAGACGACACCACAGAGCAGTCTGCTATTGAGGAAATCAGTCTTAACACTGCTGCTCTTGAGTCATTATCTGATGTTGGACGTTTATTTTTGCTCATTGAGAAGTTTAGCTTGCTGAATAATGCTCTCAGTGGAAAAGAATTGACTTCTTTTTAAACATTTTGTCAGTGACATTACAATATGAAAATTCACATCTGCACAAAAGAACCTGATTATATATATATATATATATATATATATATATATATATATATATATATATATATATATATATAAACTGTTAAATGTCTAGCCATGTAAATAAAGCACCTGACATGATGGGTTAGTATTAGATTGATTAGTGTATTAAACTAGACTATTAGAAATTCAGTGTGACTAAGCTCATTGTTGAAATGCATGCAGGTGAGTATTTCAAGGGATGCCATGTAGTGTCATAATTTTGGGTGAATTACATTATTTGCACTCATTAACCAGTTCAGTGGAAGATATGTGACCCCGCCAGAGAAAACCAGGTCAAAATCATTCTTTTTTTTTTTCAAAATTAGTTTTTTTCAAAACAACTTTTTTGTGAATTAAAGTTTTGTTTTTGATCAAAATATGTACTCTGATAGACATCTGAGACTATTATCTTTCATTTACAGCAATAATACTGAGTGGCTGCATTTTGTCGCTAATGTGAGTGACACGATATTGACACGATATCTCAATAAGTTGCCCAGTGACTTTGGCCTGGTTTTCCCTGGTGGGGTCACATATGCTACCACAAATAAACAATACTTTCAATTTATTATTTTATAGAAATGGCAGAAACATTCTTAGATCATGGTAGAAATATGATTTGACCAACATTTGTTGCTATTGAGAATCAGCAGGTAGGCAAACAATTCATCTATTTTTTAATAATATTGTAATACATACTGTATGAAGGTGAATCAAAAATTATCCACACTGTGGCTGTAAAATTGATTTTAATCAGATTAAGGACAAATACATACTTTTTTGACATAATCCATGCTTTTATACACTTTGTCCATCTATCAAAAGCTTTCATATTCTCTTATTAAAACGCTTGGCTGACCTGTGAGCCACCAATGCACTGCTATTTTCACCTCATCAGTTGTGAATCTCCATCCTCTTATATCTTTGTTCAGGGAACCAGTCTGTTGGAGTGAGATCACAGACTGCATATAAGAACTAAATAGTATGCTTAGTTTTCTTCCACTGTGAGGTTTATAAGCCAAAAAATGGCCAAAATGGACGCTGCTATATTGCTTGCACATTAAACGCAAATTGCAACAGAGCATGCTCAGTAGAGATAGCAAGATGGCGAGGCAGTGCTACCGCCCTAAATATGACCCTTGGTTGGGGTGATGTCCCTTTTGAGTGTCTGTTAGTGCAATGTACTGCGTCACTTCTCCTCAAAAACGTCAAAGTGTCAAAGAGTCATAGAGTATAACATAAGCTGTGGTGATACTGTTCTTGTTAGCTGTTGTGATGAGTCACGGGGAGAATGACTGCCATGACTGTCATAATTAGCTGTAGCTCAATCAAGCTGTCAATCACCATCAACACAACCCTTTAAATATCCTCAGTTAACATTCATAACACACATTTATAATAAATAAAAGCTTGTGGAATTAACAAAACACTACCAACAACAAAACCCACCAAGTTTTCAAAGTTTGGTGTAACTCCCATTCAATAAGACGCTTGTGGGCGGAGTTTAAAACTGTACTACAATCAGCCACTAGATGACATCAGAGACATCTCTTCTGCTGTCCTTGTGTCCAGTCTATGGGCAAGGTCAGGACTATATGAGGTGCATTAACACCTCAAAACAAAGTTTTTGGAGAGTGTCAACAGGACTGGCAGCCATATGCGAATTGTTATACAACAACACAACACACTTAGATAGCAGTCCTGTGCTTTTTCTTTGAATTTTAGGCTTTAGTGAGCTGAAACCTGATTTAAAAAAAGCACTGATAAGACATTGTCACCAATAGTTGTTTTAACATCAGATGGATCATGTTTGACTTAACCTCGTATCTAAAAGGTTTTTGGACAACATAACAGTGCTAGAAAATGTTATTTGAGCAATGCCTTAGAAGAGCCGCTTTTGAACCTTTAAAGAACCTTTCCTGTAATAGAGATTGTGAGTGTGAAGAAGCTTTTAAAATATGTGTTTTGGTTCTATAGGGAACCAAAATAGGTTCTTTTCTGGCATTACTCAAAGAATCATTTGTAGCATCTTTAAGAGTGTCTATTGTGCAACCCAGCTATTAGCATCAATTAGCTACAACAACACTGTATCTGTAGCAAACTCAGCATTATAGAAAATCTAAACTACATTGTAAATTCTGTCCATTGAATTGGATTTCTGTTAATGCTCTGCAGTTTATCCAGCTTCATAGAAGCTATGAAGGAATGTGTTTGTGAGTGGAGAATGGAAATTATGTGGATGTTTTCCTATTAATACAGAGAGATTAAAGAGAGTAAAATGTATTTTCCATTGGTTACTGGTTTCCATTATTCAGATCAAATGAATTTAGTAATAAAAGCTGTAGAAATGTGAATGAAAGGAAGAATTAGAGCAGAACAGAGATGAATAGCTGGTGACTGGCACTCAACATCCAAAGCACTTCACTCTGTATCTTTTACAGCAGGCTTCGAGCTTCATTTAAGAGCCTGTGCACATGTGTTTTAGTGTTACTTACTGCAATATTCAGAGTCTAAGAATTATTCAGTTGAAATGACCAACACAGAAAATGTTTGGAGATTTTTTTTGTCATTTCAGTTTGAAAGATTCTTACACCAAAAGAGCTGCATTGCCAAGAGTCATTAATAACATGCAGATCCAGTAGGTGGACTGATCATATCCAACAGTAATTTCTGTAATGTTAGCTAACTGTGGTGCATTTATTGTATGATAGTGTATTTCACTATTATCTGCAACGTATCATGAAATGTTGTGGTTAGGGATCCAGTCTTGTGACCAGAAGGTTGCTGGCAGGTCATGACTGAAGTGTGCTTGAGTAATGCACCTAACTCCCAACTGCTCCCCAGGCACTGTGGGTAGGGACAGCACACCACTTTGTGCATGTGTGTGTGTTTCACTGCACAGATGGTTAAATATGGAGGTCACATTTCTTTGTGTGCACATTGGCATATAATTGTGCATTTTAAACTTGTAATCACATTACACTTACATTGCAAACAACATATATTAGCAAGTGAAATCATCGTATGTTTAGTATAAATATCTAATATTGTTCATTCTAGGAATTTGTGAGCTTATTATAACTTAAGTATATATTATATTTATATAAATTATATAGAACTTAAAATATGACATATTTTACTTGTTTTAAGTAACTTTATTTATTAAAATAACATTTCTCTTAATAAAGTTACTTAAAACAGTTAAGAAATGTATTTAACAATGTTTATTTGTTACATTATCTTAAGCTGACAACATTCTCAAAATGAGAAATATGAAACATTTAAGATGATGTAAATTTCTAAGTTATCACTTTTGTGCAGTGAAACCCATAAGAGTCCATGTGAAAGGTGTCACAAACCATTAAAAACATCAGGAGTGGTTGTCCTACAGCTTCACTTGATTCTTTATTATATATACTTAGCATCCTGGATGCAGTCATATGACAGCAAATTTATGTTCACTTCTATTAAGTTATATTTATTTTATAAAATTATATTTGGAGTGAAAATGTAAATAAAAAAGCAAATTTGTATTATTGCAAAAAAATTATATATATATATATATATATGACCCCGCCAGGGAAAACCAGGCCAAGTCACTGGTCATTGAGATATTGTGTCAATATTGTGTCACTCACATTAGCGACAAAACTTAGCCACTCAGTATTATTGCTGTAAATGAAAGATAACAGTCTCAGATTGTAAAGAATTGACAAAATTCATTGAAATAATTCTCTTTACAATAAAATTATTTATTTCAATGAATTTTGTTCATTTTATACAGTATAAAATTCAAGATATATTAAATATATTTATATTATATATGAATTCAATATTATTC